>JAOUQZ010044682.1:0-11224 GCA_028564935.1 Neosilurus hyrtlii | reverse complement strand
TATGAACCTCTAATGTTGTGTCTTGTTATTTCTTTACACCTCTGCTGTTTTTTACCACTTAGAAACTATTGAACTTGATAAACATCTTCAAACACCAAGAAGCTTGGCAAAAGATTGATACCCAGTGGCCCTCATATGAGGATCTTACATGGACATACACACACAGTTGGGGGAAAATATGATGTCCTCACATTAGGACACTGGGGTCTCAAGAGGCTATATTACTACATCAAGCTGATTGCCTCACAGTACTATAATACTTACTTTGTACATGGTGCACAGTATCTTTTAGCCTTACGGTAATGGTTAGGTTTGCATTCACACTCAGCATTGTTCTCTCCTTCACCTGATTAAAACATGGAATCATAATTTTAAATGATTACAGTAAATTCATCCACCAAATATTATACCATTAAAATAATGCTGTATATCTGATAGGGTATGTGTCATTTTAGGCAACAGCTCAGCTTCAGTCATTTAGTCACCTCTATACAGAGAAATTAAAAAAAAAAAGGAGAGCCATGGGAGAAAGAGAGAAGACTTACATCGACGCGTCTCAATTTCACCACTTCCACACTTCCGACATGTTTCGCATGACACTGTAATTGCATTTAATATATTTTGGTAATATCCTTCCTGGCAGCCACATTGTCTATCTTGGTCATGTTTACACGATACGATCTCGATCTGCATAGCTGTCAGAACAGAGTAAGAAAAAAGGAATAAAATGTTAGAGTCACCTTTTAAAGCACAGTTGATCAAACACAAGAATAAAGGTAAGATGAAAATGTAATTACGATGAGAGTCACATGTAGTGCATGTGAAGCAGTTTGGGAAATAGTTCATGTTGTCCTGATATGTTCCATTGCTGCATTTCTCACACGTTGATCTCAGGCCATTACCTGAGCACTTTTCTTTTAGTTTAAATCCTGTTTAACAGAGAAATAAAAGTTCATTAACATCGGAATTAGCCATGTTTATAAATTACACTCTTCTCAAAAGTGTCACGGGGGTATTCTCATTAATAATAAATTCTGAGTATTATGAATTATGAAAGTATGCCTGCGTATCCTATGTGTCATATCATAATCATTTGCCAACCATCTCTAACTAGAAACTTGAAGTAACAAATCATATCCTCTTCTGTATAGTTTCATAATGATATGTACAGTGATGATTTACAAACATTCAGTGCTTGTGGTACCTGGTGAACACTTATTACAGCAGAATCCATTATGCAGGTATTCATCCTCTGCACATGACACTGATTTTTCAGAGGTGTCCTGCACTTTTGCAGCATCGCAATGCTGGAAAACAGTCTGGGGCAAACAAAACGAGAAATGTTTTGTGCACGTTGGTGTTGCATGGACGATTAAAAAACAAAACTCTATATACATCTATATAAAATAGATCCTTAATAATAATAATAATAATAATATTTGTAAAAAATAAAATACTAAGTAAAATAATTAACCCTGCCTTAATATTAGTTCTAAGGAATTTCTTACCAGCAGAAACATAATGCAGAGCACAGATAGCACACATTTCCATTTCCTTTTCTGATGCCTGCTTTCCATTTTGGCCTCTGGGTACTTAGTTTCACTCCATTGCAATTCTGATCAGATGGAAGGAGGAGGAAGAAGAAGAAGAAGAAGAGGAAAAAGGAATAAATATAGCTCCTTATCATTAGATCAAAACTGACTGCTCGTGATTTCACTTAAAACAGCCTGATTTGCATATGGAACTCCGATCAAACACTAACTCTGAGATCAAAGGCGCGACAACTTCCTTTTTCTCCTCAAAGCCCGAGACTTCACATTTTCGAGGAAATGGGACATCACAGCGGCTCTACACCAACTTAGGCGTCTTTTTTTAAAAGAACTCTGATTTCACCAACTGTCACAAAGCCGCTAGTATTTTTATTCTGGCTATATCCGTCTCTGACGTTATAATCAAGTCGCGAATAATATAAAACGTCGTCTGTTTTTCCACTTTTTTACTTTCTATATCACTCCGCCGCCCACAGCTCGCGATACTGATCGAAAAGTTTCCGTGCCTGTGGTCGAACTTACGGAACACAGAAGAGTTCACGTTCACCTGCTCACAGCCGGGTCCCACAACACAAAGCCCTCCGCCGTGCTCATGAGATCTGGAGAGGGTGAGAGTGCCACTTTTTACAGAAAAACAAAATCCAAGTCGGCTCGAGTTCAGTCCATTTGGTTGAGAAGAGAAACAGGAAGGCAAGGCTTTACCGAGAAACCGAGTCACGTGCGAACAAGTCGTGAGAATCCAGCCAATGAGCGAAGAGAAATTTGAGCCACTTTTCTGCTGAAGTATGTCTCAATACTAAAGAATATCCAGTGTCTTAGAAAGGATTGTGTTGCTCCACACTTCATAAAACATTTTTTAATTATTATTACTAACTTTTTAGGGGGGAAACAGATAAACCAAGCTTGAGTGAAAGACTAAACTGATCTAACTGTCCTATACACTGGTACACATTTAAATATGTGTGGCAAATGTTATGACATCATAAAACATGTCCACCAACTCCCAGCTGAAAATGTTCTGAATGTAGGCCTTGAAATCAGATTAAAATATTCCACCTGCACCATTTTGCATCGCTCGGACTACCTTATCAGGCTGGATAGTTTGTTTGTTTATTTATTTATTTAAAATCCCAGTTTCTCATCAGTTTCTCCTGAGCACCTCCACCAAAAAATTGGCACTGCATCTAATTTTTTCCCTGAAAAAAACAAGGTCAAAATGACACCGAACGTGATTTCGTGTTAGATGCTGTGATTGTGATTGTGAGATTGGTTTCGTTCCGTTTGAAATAGTTCTATTTTCTAAAGATTGTTGGAACTGCAAGGCTGCTGTTCTACAGAGAGTTGTTTAGAGTTTAATGCATGTTAAATGTACATGTTCATGTAAAAGACTGCTCATCTAGGGTGTACTGTGTAGCAGAAAATTTAAATAAACTTCTAAAAGGTTCTTATTTATTAAAAAATCTCAACAATTTGCTGGAAGTCACCAAAATTCCTAGCTTCAGTCACTTTACCTACATTTAGCTTTAAAAGATTTTGGGCTTCAAGAGTGACCTCATTTCTCCATTAGAAAAAAAAAACCAAAAACAAAGCCTCATTTATGTTTTCAAAAAGTTCTGATGAGAACCCCCTTCTCCATAACCTTTACCTTGCAGCTCTATGTCCTTGTCTTTGTCTTGCACTAGTTTTAATTTTTTTTTAAAATTAGCCTTCTCTAGGAACTCCTCCACTTGGCGCAGGACTTCTTTCCAGACCAGGGCATCAGAACCAGGGCATCGGACTTGGAAGTGCTTATTCCCATCCCGGCCGCTTTGCACTCAGCTGCAAATCACTCCAATGAGAGCTGGAGGTCCCAGCTTGATAAAGCAAAAAGGACATCATCATGAGATCCTATGGCCACCAAACCAAAACCCCTATGGACGAGATTCTACAGCAACCAAACCAGAACCCCTCAATTCCTTGGCTGCACCTAGAAATTCTGTCCATAACAATTATGAACAGAATCTGTGAAAAAGGACAACCTTGGGGGACTCCAACCCTCACCAGAAACAAATTCGACCTGTTGTTAACAATGCAGACCAAGCTCTGGCTCTGGTGGTACAGAGATCTAATGACCCATAGCAACAGGTCTGGTGCCCTGTACCCCCAGGGCACACCCCGCAAGTTAGCCCTAGGGACACGGACGAAAGCCTTCTCTTAATCCACAAAGCACATGTGAACTGATTTGGCAAACTCCCATGCCCCCTCCAGGATCCTGTAGGGTGCGTAGAGCTGGTCATGAGTGCTGCGAAAACCACATTGTTCCTCCTGAATCCGAGGTTCCACTATCGGTCAGATCCTCCTCTCCAGTACTACTGTACTTTCCCGGGTAGGCTGAGGAGTGTGATTCCATGATAGTTGTAACACGCCCTCTGGTCCCAGTTTTTAAAAAGGGGAACTACCGCCCCATTTGCCAATCCAGAGGTGCAAACCCCGATAAATACACAATGTTGCAGAGACGTGTCAACCAAGACAGTTCTACAACATCCAGTTCTAAAAGTCCTAATCCTCTGTTATTACTGACTGGAATTGCACAAAACTTTACAGGTATATACTAGATGGCCTGAGGAACAATTCTACAGATTTCTGATTTTTAAACTAGAAACGGAATTATTTGCATCACCGGCTATGAAGCCAGATTTAAATGTTATACAAGAGCTACACACCAGATATACCTCCAGTGTGTAGCTCAATTGAGCTTGTTAAAGAATCTGAAGTTAAGAGGGGAGGGGAGGAGCAAATGATACGTTCTGTAGAATGAAAATAAGATTATAGGGTATCAGTTAAAGTGCATGCTTGACTAACTGTAAAAGCAGAACTAGCAGGGAGTGGCAGAAGGTAAGGGCATACAACATTAAGTATCCTGACACTCCACGATCAGTAAGTCTGAGTGAATGTGTAACATGTGGATCTGATCTAGGACCCCATATGAAAGTGGCTAGGGTCTCATCCCAATCATTTGCCGAACCACTTAATCCTATTAGGGTGGTGTGGAGGCGAAAGCCTATATCAGGCGACTTTGTGTGAATTCTTGGTACACCCTGAACAGCCTGCCAGACCATCACAGGGCCAACACATACAACTATTCACACTTATACTCACACATAGAAGCAATCTGGAACAGCCAATTAGCCTATTGTTCATGTTTTTGGACTGTGGGAGGAAACCAGAATACCCGGAGGGAACCCATACAAACACGAAGAGAACATGCAAACTCCATGTAGAAACAGCCAAGCCATGGACTCCAACCCAGGACCTTCTTGTTGTGAGGTGGACGTGCTAACCACTATGCTACTAGGAGATTTTGATGTTATCAAACATCACCCGGTGCACTGGGTATTGATTGAATTTCAATTATTTAATGAGCAATAGCAAACAATTTCCCACTTTGGATTGTATTCTGTAATATTCTGATGCACTGGAATAAACGTACATATTTAAGATAATAAATACAGTGTGATTTATTGTGCGTGTTATGACAATATTTGCATGCAGTTTGCAGTATCCGACACATATGATAATAAATCATATAAACCAATAACTATTTTGTTTTTTTTCATAATTTTATATGCTATTTTACAGTTGCTTTATAGCTGTTCGTTCTGTGCACATGAACTCATGTGAGCTCAGATATATATGATGAAACAACTTCCTGAACAAAAAAAAGGTCACATCCTGACACATTATTTCCACTTCCTCTGTGAGCGCTTACTCTGCTGCAAGAAGAGGGTTAGGATTTTAAAAAGTGTCGGGTGTCATTTAGTGTTTTTGTGTGCAGTATTGAGCATAGACTGTTTCTTTCTATACAGAACTCAATCATTACTAGAGTGGGAGGATCTTTCTGTACTGTATATACAATATTTGAAAGGTAGTCATTTTTAAATTTTGATTCATGGCAAGTTGCTCACAATATGTATTTATTATTCATTCATTTATTTTCTAAGCCACTTAAACCTAATTAGGGTCGCAGGGAGGCTGGCGCCCATCTCAGCCGACTCTGCGCAAGGGTGGGGTACACCCTGGACAGCAAACCAGGCCATCGCAAGACCTTTATTATTATTATTAATAATAATAATAATAATAATAATAGCCTTATGATGGCCTGGCGAGCTGTTCAGGGTGTACCCTGCCCTCGCCCAGAGTCGGCTGAGATGGGCGCCAAGTTTATAGTCACCTGATCTGTGTGGAGTTTTATATACTCTCCACATGTGTCCTTTGAGTTCTGTGGTTTCCTCCCACCACCCAAAACAGGTTGGTGTATTAGCTATGCTAAATTTCCCCTAGATGTATATCAGTGAGTTAATGTACACTGTTTTTTTAATTGGAAAGCGCACTAAGAGACACAACATCCATCTATGTGACTGGCACTGAGTTGGATGGCTGGCTGAAATTCTTCCCTGTGGCCCCTCCCCATCGTATGTAGTTCCAATCTCAACAGTCAAAACATTATAGAGGAGGGTCAACAAACACTTTAGGAAATGGGTGGGGCCATAAAGCCTGAGCAGCAAAGCTTGTGGAAACTGCAACAAATTACAACCGTCCTTTAAATCCTTGGAAGAGGAATTTAAGAGAACAAGAGTTAAAGAAGCAGTACAGTACAGAAATCAATTAGATGAATATGAAGGGATGCAAGTGAGGACTGGTTGGGAGTTGAGGGCAGAGAAAGCTGTTTGGTAAAGCAGAGTCATTGCTGTGTCACAGGAGGTTGTGGAAATGGTTGCACAAAGCTGAACTGGACTAATACCTTAGCAACTTCTCAAATGAACACTATCAACGGGAAGGAAAACTGCCTACTTCAGGAGAAATTGAAAGCAGCATGGGTAGGAAATGAGGAAATCCAAGATGGTAGGAATGAACTAACACAGACCGTGGAACATATAGGATAACGGGGTCCAGAGGAAAGTGATCCTGGGTTAGCATTGGAACGCTGAGCCACATCACATCCAATCTGGGAATAGCACCTGTGGAGGCATGATTGGGTCCTTGCTGTAGCTATCAGTACAGGAGTTGAGTGAAAGAAGCAATTCCAACCCTCCCATATGCAGGCCATTACCTTTCATTATTGTTGGTTCTCGAACAGCAGCTGAAGGTTCTCAATCAAACTGTAGCCACCATCCTCCTATTAGAAATTGTCTTTGTGTCTGAGTCTACCAGCAAACTTTGGTGCTTGAGCTGAGAGTACAGTGTCTCCCTGTGGAGGTTGTATGTAGGGTATTTTCAGCCTATTCTTTAACCAGAGCCTTGAACAATGTGGCCATTGAAGGAGAAAGGAAGAGGACAACCATCCACACGGTACCATCAATTTGGCAGGAATGGCTAAACATTGTGGCTAAAAAGAAGAGCACCATGGAGTCATAAATAGCTAGTCATCTGGACATGGGGTCTGATCAGATTTGTCTTATGATTGCCTGATGATTCCTATAACATTATTGAAGGTGTGTCCAGCAGCATCTACTGTTTACACACAGTGTTTTTCCAGGATAAGCTTCGAAGGAACCACAACTCTGACAGTTTATCAAATGAATTGTACAGTATCAATAATTCCCCTGTATAGAGCAATGATTTTCTTGTAGAATTATTTCTGGATTAAGAATATTTGGGGCAGATTGCTAGGTCACCACTTAAATTTGATCTGGTGGTCAGTTTAATGAATTTTTTGATGAAACCATGCTAAATAACAACACAAGGCATACATTAATTTCCCATTAGTGCTAGAGCCAGTGTTAAACCAGAGTGTCATCACACAGTTTGGGGAATTGGTGCACTCAAATATAGGCTTACAAGCTGTGAAGAATTAGGATGTAAGTACAACTGATACCCAAAATAATAACCAAAAACAAGTAATGATAAATGTATTCCATTCATTATTGGGAACAATGCAGTAAAGTCCAAGCTAGCTAAGAGTTAGAGATGCATAAAGCCAATTTTTATATTTTACATTTTAATTTGAATTGAGATTGCAAACAGGGAGTGGAATTGCAATTCAAATTTGAATTGCAGGAAGTAGAATTGGAATGGGAATGGTGCATAATTAAGGTGGATTTAACAATGAAGCTTATCATTATATATTACATGTGATTACAATATGAATTTCATACAGATGTTATTGTATGGACTTTATGTACACAATACATTATTATCTTAAATAGGCCTGTTTTTAATATATGTATGTATTTATTTGTTTGTTTGTTTGTTTTTACTACAAATTATCTAAAGTATGAACAGTAATTAGATTGGGATCATTCCTGCTTACAGAAGAAACACCTTGAAATCTTGATGGAGTCTGCTGCATCCCTGCAGTGGCACGAGCCACCCGAATCAAGATGAAGACAGCCATCGCCCAACTTCAACTTCTTAATGGTCATCGTCCAATACACATCAAGTGGCTCTGACCGATAGCATTGTTACATTCATTTCAAATGGTCTCCTCCCCCTCTCTACTGTTGAAAATAAAGATTTCATTAATATCTTGTAACTGGCCCGCCCGTCATTCACAATGTCTACCTGAAGAGCTCTCAGAGAGAGCCTTATTCCACAAGCTTAGATTCTATGAAAGCACATCTAGCTAATCTGATGGCAAAAGCTGGCCATATTTGTTTGACCATCAATTTATGGTCAAATCAATCAATGAGGTGCTTTTTTGCGATTTTTGGGACAGGCCACTTCCTGGTTGATTTCAATTTTCAGAGCATAATGCTGAGCTGTCAGCATTTTAAAGGTAGACACACTGCTGATAATATTTGCCAGGTATATGTTCTGGCCAATTACAATATTCAGAACAAGGTGTCATTCATTTAACTGACAATGCATCCAACATGATAAAGGCATAAACTCTGTTTCCACCAGTTCATGTTAACAGTGAGAGTGAGGATGAGGAGGATGACACCTGTGATCTATAAGTGGTCACTTTAGAAAAGGAGATTATGAACTTTCCACCAATGAAATTCTCTTGCTTTGCTCATAGTCTCCAACTGGTGGTGCGTAGATTCAATAATAGACTCAATAAATAGTCACCTGGGCAAGGTCCAGAAACTTCTTGTTTTTTGCCATAAATCTACCCATGCTACAGAGGTCTTGGAGGGAATGCACAAACTTCAACCTGCTCATGTCACCTGATGGAATAGCCATAGTTCCATAGTTCCAATAGTTGAAGATGCTGAGGACAGTCCTTAAAGTTCCAGATGATGTCCTTGCTGAGCTCCACTGCCCAATTCAGCTATCAGCATATAAAGTAAAAATGATTTAGGAACTTGGTGAGGTGTTAGTCCTCACTGCAAAAGTTGTGTCTGTCTGTCCAAAAGTCAGTGCCATCTCTGACATTAGTACTCAAACAAGGAAATGCCCCAGACTCTTTTTCTACATGGACACTCAAACAACTGCTGTCCCAATTGAGACACCCTCACATAAGCTCCCAGTTTACCTGAGCACACCATGTTTAGCTGAGGATGCTGATCCTTTATCGTTCTGGAAAGAAAACCAAAACAGTTTCCCAAATCTTCCATGTAAATATCTGGCCATACCTGCTTCCTCTGCATGTGTTGAGATGATATTTAGTGTTGCAAGAACCGGAATAATACTGTCTCAATGACAAAACATTTGAAGAATGGTTAACCGTTAGATGCAACAACGTAACCCTGTAAAGTACTTTAATAAATGATAATTCTATTTACCAAAACATTGTTTCATTTGATTACTTTGAAATTAAGCAACATTAAGGGAATGTATCCTTAATGTTAGTGTCTGTACTTCCATTTGGAAGGAAAATGTATGTTAAAAGTATCACATTCTCATTGATATGTGATAAGAATAAATTGCAATGAATTCAATTCCACTTCCTGTAATTCCAATTCAAATTCAATTCAACAACCTGTAGGCTGGAGTCAATTCAAATACAAATATTAGTTAATTGAATTGAATTAAATTCTGAAGTTCTGAATTTTGCACAGCCCTGGTAGGTGTAAACTAGGAATGCAACATGAAGAGTCATCAAAAATCAGTAAAATGGCTGCCAATAAAAGTAGGATGGTTCCTGCACCCCATTCTGACACCAACAAATTAGAGACTGGCTTCAGATCACTTAATTACAAAAAGGTTTAAGAAGTTACATGGGATGTGTCCAAAACTAGCTCGATATACACTGTTTACTGTGCGTTAATCCCCAACCTACTAAATAGTATGGTATGGAGGAATGACAACTTCTATGTGGGGAATTTAGACTACAGTAGTATGGCCATGTTATCACAGTCTGTGTCACTCAGGGGACTGGTGGCAGTAAATTAGAAAACCTACTATTGCTAAAGTCATAAATGAATAGTTAATGATAGCTTGTGACCTTGCTAGTGTGTCATATGTAAAAGTCATCCAGGTTGGCTAGTAAGCATGCGATTCAAATGTATGATACATTAACGAGTTAGATAGTTAGTAAGCATGTGTTACTGGTTATGCTATTCATTCTATTACTGTTGACGTTTGTCAAAAGTATAACCACAAAAAAAAAAAAAAAACATGAATACTTATTACACCAAAATATGGTGCTGGTTATTTATATTTATATTATTTACATCCAGAGGCGCCATTGAAACCACTGCCACAGTCATGTTTTTTTAGCATTTTGGGAAGTTGGAAATCACCATATTGGCCCATTAGATGGAATGGCCAATATTGTGAACTCTGTCTGTATAGTGAATATTTTTGCTGAAATACTATAGTATCCAGGTAACTGCAAATGTTTTATTTTTCATGCACTGTATAAAACATACTTCTATTTAATTACATTATATGATCAATGTCCTGTTTGGGCTTTCAAACTCAGCCATCAACTCTTATTTAACTACCACCCTTGAAGCAGGTGGCATGTGCATTCACACATCATATGTTTTCAAACTGAAATTAAATATGGAACCAGTTTTAATGAATGCTGATGGTGCTAATAGACTCCCAGAAGCACTGAATGAGCAAATAATTAACAATTATTCACAAAGGTGAGGTGGATATCACTGAATAGTCCATGAGATGGAAGGTTGCAACTGAAGGCTAGCACGAGGTCCCCTTGAATTAAAACTGCCTGGTTTTTGTTCTTAATTGTAAAAATCCAAATGAACAACAAGTTTTCTTTGGATATTGAGGTTAAAGTTACATGTAGGCATAGCATTATTCAGTTGCTTTTAAAAATATGCCAACGAACCATGGTCACAGGAGTGAGATAGAGTGAGAGAAATTAAGAAAACTGATTCTGACAAGCTTTGGTACAGATATGAGCTAATCACTGTCAGAGCCTGCAATTGTGCAGGGTGGGGGTCTTTTTCTTTCTCACATTGTGGCCTGAATTCTCTGATCTATAGAGAAGCTCTAAGAGTATGCCACAGTGTTTTGCTTTTAGTTTACAATGAATTGCCAGAAGAGCAGAAGTGAAACAAAATGCACGTCTTGCGACTGTCAGGCTGCTGCAGGTCTGACCTCACTGGACCTATGACTTTACAGTATACAGTCAGCCATGACCTACAAAGTGACTTAAAAAGAGTTTCAGTCTATGAGAGAGAGTGTGAGTGAGATATATATATATATATATATATATATATATATATATATATACACACAGAGAGAGAGAGAGAGAGAGAGAGAGAGAGAGAGAGAGAGAG
>JAOUQZ010044681.1:0-11226 GCA_028564935.1 Neosilurus hyrtlii | reverse complement strand
TGTTGACTGAGGGAGTTTTTCCTTGCCACTGTCGCCGCGGGCTTGCTCATTAGGGATGTGTAGGGGGTTGTAGAGAATTTTTAGATTCTTCCCTAATTTCATTTTACTATGTAAAGCTGCTTTTTGACAATGTCAATTGTTAAAAAGCGCTATACAAACAAAACTGACTTGACTTGATTGTTTCACTTTGTGTAACTTTATTGTTTTTGTTTTCTTTTTATTTGCTGGAGACTGGTGGGGTTGGTGGCTGGTGTCCTTTTCAGTCTGCTGTGTCCTGGGATGGTTAACTGTACTAAGTGTCAATTATTGTTTCTTTTGGATTTTATTCTGCATTGAAGGTTTGTATGATTTTATTAATTGTTAAATAAATTATATTTATTTTTGGTAACCACGTCTCATGCCTCCCTTTGAGCCAACGTACCTGTGTGCCTATATCTGAATTCTCCAGGTGAAATTCCTGTGGTGTAGTCGGTTTCTTTATATTTGGAATTGGTTAATTTAAGTAATCCAGTCATTGGCATTACTATATTATATTTTTCTTTTTGCCCTTCTCCCTCGCCTTGTGCCACCATATCTTGGCGTAGTCGGCAGGATTCACAGTTTGGAAGGGTTTTTTCTATTTTTTTTTTTATTGCCATCCGCCACATCTTGGCGTAATCAGCAGGAATAACAATTTGGAAGGTTTTTTGGTCCTTTTTTTGGTCTGCCACACTGAGATAGGATGTGAAGTGTGGTATAACATCACGACCAGCAGGGGGTGCTGTGTGTGGTTATTTAATTATTATTATTATTTTTTTTTTGCTTAGCAGAAACTTGTGCTGCTAGTTTTATTACCCAATGAAGAGAATTAATAAAAATGTGAATAGTTGAGTTTCTGTTTATCACCCTGCAGAGAAAACCATCAGCTGCAAAAAGGGAGAAATTCAACCAGAAGGTGGCAGCAAAGAGGACGAGCCTCAGATGCCTCAGTTCCACCAATAGCACAATCTTCACTGGCACAAAGGAAAAGATTTGTGCACTGTGTAAAAACATCACAACAAACTTAGTTATCTGAATGCATTTTTATTCATCAAACATGGAACAGACACCCATAAAGGATTGGGGTAAAGACAAAAGATTTTGAGCATTAGAATTGTGTTACAGGCCCAGGCACACAGATTTTTATGATTGATTGTTTAATTTGCTGACCAAATTGAATCCTATTAGGGTCAGGGGGCAATTACATGAGTGTGCATGTCCTTGGAATGTGGAGAAAACCCATGCAAGCATGGGGCGCACATGTGAAATCCACTGAGTAACACCCTCACCAAGCCTAAGACTTGAACCCAGGACCTTCTTGCTGTGAGGCAGACGTGCTAACCGCTATGCCACCATGATGCCCTTGTTTTGTTGTTAATGTAGATTTATTTGATGCAGGTATAGGGCAACTTTTACACTTATTACATGCTGGGAAAAATACAAGACAGCATTACAGATTTTTTTAAATAATCGATTGCGTGTGCTTACACACACACACACACACTCACAAAATGCACTTGTACTTTGAGGATAATACATCACAATCTTTATATTTATTTTGATTACATAAGGAGAATTATAAAACACTTGTGTAGTTAAGTTCTTATTCCTCTCTCAAAATCACATACAAATCCTGATACACCACCGTAATGTATCTTTATTTTAAACTATGCACAATTTAAATGTCCCCTATATAAGTAAATATTGGTGTTTCACCACTGCTGAAATAAAAACTGCTCATTAACAACACTCTTTATTGAGTTGCTCAGAAAAATGGTGGAGAAAGACCACACCGCTGGGAAAACCCAAACAATGCGGCAAAGAGGGCAAGCCTCAGGCGCACAATTTCGTTGATGCTGCAGGTTTCCGTCAATAGCCTTAGGTTTGAGATAAAGCCTCAGGTAACATGCAGTGGAAATTTCGGCACCTCAGATGAGGCAGTGATTTTTGTATCTGATGGTAAAAAAAAGTAAGAAGCAAGAAAAGAATTCTATTAGCAGTAGGAGAAAACAAGCCAAACTAGAGGGTCACTCATATAGTGCAAATTACCTTTACCAAGCACTAATGGATTATTAACTTGCCACAGTTATAATGAAATGTCTCCCCCTAATGGACGATGGTTGAACATTCTGCCCCATGTTTAATGATAGGAATCTTTTAGGATATTTCAGAATCTTTTTCAACATTATTCTATGCATGGATCACCTCCAAAATGTATTGAGCTCTTTCTAGACCCAGGTCCCCACCCATCCACCAAAATTGATGAAAATCAGATCACTAGTTTCTGAGAAAATACAGACCTGAATTTGGATCATGAGCCAGGTCTGCTCCAACATGTTACAGATTCTTGCCAGACCCATACTCCATCCCACCACCAAGTCTGGTGGAATCCGATTCAGTAGTTTTTGCATAATCCTAGTCAACCCACTTGCTCACAATGGACAAACTCCATGACCGGCTTAGGTACTCACTTACTCATTTGTCATACCGCTTGAACCTTTAGTGAATGTGAATTAGGTGAACTTGAAGGCTTAGTTTCAAATCTTGGTGCCCTCTTGTTACTGGCAGAGAAACGCACCTGATCAACATTTCAGATTTATTTCATGATGGTTAATTTTTCATGTTCCCATTGATGTTCAATCTCTGTTTCACTGACATGGCTGCATGCTTAAAGTCTAATGATGACTCAGTTCCTGCCCTACCTTATATATGGGCGTGGCTTAACGGTTAAATAAATAAATAAATAAATGTGAAGTATGTACTGTATAGTGAATATATTCTGCCACCTATTGAATATTATGTGGAAGTATGGATGGAATAATGAAGAAGGAGGACTACCTCAGAATTCTTCAGCATTATCTCAAACCTGGAATTTACAGCACAACAACAACCACACATTGAACCAAATAACTGGTGCTCTGCATGCTTGATCCTGTATGAATAAATATGAAACTGTGTTGATTTCAGAAAGCATAAAAAGGAATATTATTCTACTAAAAGTCAACTAACACCGTAATATCTATATCCATGGTAAGTGTATGTAAACTTCAGATTGTGACTGAAGACACAAAACTCTAAAAGTAAATAATGTAATATTTATTACTTACTTATATATATATATATATATATATATATATATATATATATATATATATATATATACTAAATATTTATTTAATATAATAATAATATATAATAAATAATATGTTTTTAAATAATGCATTTTTTATTAATAAATTCTCTCTAATATAGTCTTATTTTCCTAACCAGTGAAATAAAGACTTTTTGTACTTGTAGTTGTAATAATAAATGTGATTTGACAAAATTGTAAGCCTGCATTGCTTTGTAAACGCCACTGTTAAGTAATAATAATAATAATAATAATAATAATAATAATAATAAGAAGAAGAAGAAGAAGAAGAAGAATAAGAAGAAGAACAAGAAGAAGAACAAGAAGAAGATGGAGAAGCAGAAGCTGAAAAATAGTACACTTCATAACTGGTAGCACATTTCATTATTTAAAAAAAAATCCCAT
Organism: Neosilurus hyrtlii; assembly: GCA_028564935.1. Classification (NCBI taxonomy): domain Eukaryota; kingdom Metazoa; phylum Chordata; class Actinopteri; order Siluriformes; family Plotosidae; genus Neosilurus; species Neosilurus hyrtlii. Next base: position 7,673 of record JAOUQZ010044681.1, on the reverse strand, counting down.
TATATAAAAATATGTCTATATAAAAGGCTTCACTCATGAGAAGTTCAGTGTAGTTTTATTACAAATTGACAATTTTTCCCCAATAAAACAAAATATGTAATAATTAGAGGTTTAGTAGGAATTTACTGTAGATATACTGTATAAACAGGTGTTGATCTAATTTATATAACATAGCAGTGCAGCAGTTTCTTTATGTCCGTCTTCTTCGGCTTGTTCATTTCTTCACGCTGCTCAATCCAAAACTCTTGGAAACTGCAGTGGATCTAGATAAACACAGTGGGAATAAAGTGCAACAGACATTTTAAAATAATATTTTATTAATTTCAACATAAAATATTCTAAAACAAATGCATTTCTTTAATTCATTCATCATCAGGAAATAATCTACTCCAGTCAGGGCAGTGGTGGATCCAGAGTACATCCAGGGATCAGCAGGGGTGGGATGTGCAGATATGTTTAAACACTCATTCAATTTCAATTTAAAAGAAACAATCCAGCTCCATAAACATTGTTTTGAATGTATGAAGAACTTACAGGACAAATAGAAAATATGGAAAATTCATTAACCTTATCTCATAGAACATTCAGGAATATTCAGTATTAATTTACAACAGAACAATTTTATTCTTTAAAAAACATCCACAAGTGAAAGACGGAAATTAGTTGATTATACTGCATTACACTGTTTTCTATAAGTAACAAAATAACCATCACACAATGTAGACCATTAGAAGCACTTAAGGGTTGTTCATTTTATTATTATTATTATTATTATTATTATTTATTTATTTATTTCAGTAGTAGTAATAGTAGTAGTAGTGCAGTGGTAGTGGAAGTAGTAGTGACAGAGCTTTCTGAGCAGGAGATCTGAGCAATGGCAGCCGACAGAGATCTGTGGAGATCACGAATTAAAGCCGCTTCTAGTTTTTCAGGACCAGGATGAGATAGAGCCGACCAAGAGAGTAGTAGTAGTAGTAATAGTAGTAGATAAAGTAGTGGTAGTGGAAGTCATAGTAATAGTAAGAGCAGTAAGAGTAGTAGTGGTAGTTATAGTAGTAATAGTGGTGGTAGTAGCTATAGTAGTGGTACTGGAATTTGTAGTAATAGTAGTAGTGATAGTTATAGTGGTTATAGTAGTGGTAGCTATAGTAATGGTAATGGATGTCATATTAATCGTTATAGTGGTAGTGGAAGTAATTGTAGTAATAGTAGAAATCATGGTGGTAGTGGAAGTCGTGTTGCTGCTGCTTCCATGCTGCCAAGATCACCAAAATACTGAATTTATATTACATTCTTGCAAAACAGTTTGTTTCAAACTTATAAAACACCCAAAGAAACACTGATCCAAGTTTTTTCCAACTAATTACATTTTTTCTAATCATGTCCAATCTTAAATCTCTAGAGAAGTACAAAGATGTAAGATGTAAATTCACTGGTTAATATATTAATATACTATTAAACTGATTTAATACTGACAATTCTGGCATGCTAGTTTTTGATCAGGTTTATTAATTAGGCTTTTATTAGTAAAGATATTATTGGAAAAATAAATGTGTACATATGTATAGAGTTTGTTCAAATTGGCTATTGTCTATTTTTTTATGCATTTATAAACTGCTGCCTATAGATTACTCAGTAGGAGTTCCTTACCTCCGTATGAAAACGCTTAATCACTCAAACAAGTTGATGAAGAAGGAACAGATCCCCTGTAAGCTCTGCCAACAATACTGATGTGCAAGTTGGTCTGCCCGACTCACGGGTATCTCTGTGGGGCTCTGTGTGGTGGTTTTAGCAGGTTTCTCAGGTTGAACAGGTTTGAGAGCAGAATTCTTAACTGGTCTGGAGCCTTCTTTCAAAGGTTGTTGTGGCTTGGCTGGTTTGGATGTAGGCCCCATCCTACCATGTTGTTGCTGCTTCTGAATTCTAGGCCATGATGCACGGAATACCATCTGCGCTTCTTCTGTTTCCGAGCGACACATATGGGGTTTATATGCATGGCTTCCCTGGCAGGAATTCTGTAATTTGCGCATGTTCCACATGATCTGGGCAAAATAGTGGCGTGGGTTCTTCTTGTAGGCCCGACACAGGTTTGGCTTGCCCACGTAATCACACCAGTATGACTTGTCTTTGGTTTTGCAGGAAACACGCATCTTTGTGTCGCTCCGGTGTCTTGATACAACCATTGTACAGTCATCTTTGGCTTTGTTGCTGAAGCGAATTTGCTCGGACATTCCAACTCCATCACTGGCAGTTATTTTAACTGGCTTGCTACTCTGAGCCTGGGTGATCATCGCCCAGATGCCGCATGCTAGCAGGAGAGCAACTTGGAGCGTGGATCTCATGATTGGAGAAGGGCTGGATGAAGTGCCCGACAGAAGTGGAGTTATACAAGAGCGTATGCTATCCAAGGAAGGTACTGGAAATATAAGCAGGGAATATAAACACTCCTTCCACAAAGAGGCCCTTGAGTCATATAAAATTTGGATCATTGCTCCACCTCAGTGTGCAAGAGCTGATTGTGATCATTGGAAGACGTATGTGTATGTGTGTATGTGTGTAGAGGTATTTAACGTTGTCTGGTTTGGTGTGCGTCAGGAGGTGTATATTCAACAAAGTTCAGCTGCTGAAAAAATGTTTTATTTATGTGTTAATGCTTGTGTGAAGGTGGTGGGGTGTAGATGCGCGCACACACACACACACACACACACACACACACACACACACACACACACACACACACACACACACACAATTATTAATAGTCTTTCACACAGGTGAACCATTGATGATTGCTTTGAGGAGAAATGGTCGTCAGGTGCCTCATGCCAATACTACACATACATAAATACATTTGTGTACTATGTTTAAAGTGTGTTTTTTCCAGATATGTGCATACACACTGGGCATGATGGAAAGAGAGGGAGAGGTTTTTTAGGGAGTCAGGTGGCCATCGTGTGTAGGTGTTTCAGGGCCTGTAGCTCGTGAATTATCAAGGATATCTGAATTTTAAAGGCTCGTCTAAAACTTTCCAATAAACCCTTGATCAATATTGAGAGAGAGAGAGAGTGAGAGAGAGGGGGGGAAGGGGGGAGAGAGAGAGAGGTGGGAGCGTGCTAAGAAAAAACTAAGAAAGAGGGACTGAAAGTGGGGTAATTTGCCTGTGAAAGCTCCATGTCTTTCAGGTGTGTTACAGAAATCACAGTTTCTTCACAGGGTCTTCTTCTGTTCAGGACATATATATAGGTTTCCTTATTGGGCACAAAAGAATCATTCATAAATTTAACGAAACTCATTGCAAGAATTCAAATAGACAGTGCATCTTCTTTAGTTTTAAATATAGTTCCAGTGAGGCGGGACGCTGGAGTAGTGCTCAGCATGTCTGTCTCACACCAAAAAGGTCCTGGGTAGGAGTCCCTGGGCTCGGCAAGGGAATTTCTATGTGGAGTTTGCATGTTCTCCGCATGCTTGTGTGGGTTTCCTCTGGGTACCCTGGTTTCTTCCCACAGTCACTTAAGTGAGTGAGTGATGAGATACAGTGGAAAAGCAAAAGACATTATCCAGTGACTGTAAGTTTTTATTTTCCTATTTATACATACTCCATATGAAACTCCGAAGTGACAATCATTTCAAGTCAACATTTGATTGACGCTTTTTTATTTAATGATGAGTGAATGTTATTTAGCAATATTTCAAGAAAAACTATGCATTCACTCTTCATTAGGTGTCTTATACAATATAGGAAGGTCTTCCTATACAAAACTACTAGAGTATTTAAAATGGAACACGTCTTGTTTCATAAATTAAACCACCAATAAAAATTAGATGGATGATACTGTAGGCCACTGGAAATTAAGACAGTAAAAAAGTCAAGGAATCGTGCACAACAGTCAATTGATTAATGACAGCTGTATGCTAGGACCGATAAACTTTTTATAAAATTTTAGGCTTACCTTTAAATAATAATGACGTAACATCTGTCTTTCTAGGTCATCTGGTTGTAGAATACATTTTGGTTCCAAAAGACGTACAGTGAAAATCTCAATATACAAACATTTCTGTTGAGTTCTATAAAACTATATCAGTTCTGTTCATTATTAATAAAATTAAACAAAATTCAAAGAGATTTAGATTAACAACATTAAAAACACATATTTAAATATATTATAATTTTTATTATCAATTTTTCAAAAGCTAACATTTCAAAAAGAAGATAAAACCCCTCGGTTCTCTGTCACATACAGAATATTCAACCTTAATATGCAGCTGCTGGTCATTTCTCTTTTTTTTAATTTTTTGATTTTTTTGTTACTACAGAGCTTATAATTACCAAAGAAGTTCTCTTGAGAAAAAAAATTATTTAGCTCTCACTCTTAATCCTATTAGGGCTGCTGGGAGGCTGGAGCCTATCTCAGCTGAAACGGGGCGGAGGCAGGGCGCTCACTGAACAAATTCCCAGACCATCGCAGGGATAACACACACAACCTTTCACTCTCACACTCACACCTGAGGCCAATTTGGAACAGCCAATTAACCTAAACATGCACTTCCATGCAACCTAAACGCACAAGCCCCGGACTCGAACTCAGGACCTTCTTGCTGTGAGGCGAATGTGCTAACCACTACGTTGTGCAAATTCAGCTCTGATTTTCTGAAGCTTGTGTTTTCTTCTTCTTACGTTACCTTTACTGATTCCACCTGGCACCGGCAATCATTGTGCACTTCCTGAGAGCTTCTCCTCATGTTCAGACAACCCATTTAACTGAATGCAGAATTTTTTTTTTCATAAAAAATCCTCAGGAATTCAAGAAAAACAAGGTGATTTTTTAAGTGAATGCAATACTCTATCTTACAGAAAAGTTAAATGAATAAAAAATGTAAGATTTTACAATTTACAGTGGTCAACACCACACTATAAATAATTAATAATATACAAGCAGCAGTTCATCAGATGGTCAAAATTAGTAAACTTTAATAAAGTTCAGTGCTTTAGAATGTGACTCTATGGAAGCAGTCAGTGTCTCCTTACTGCATATTCCCCTTTTCTCTCTCAACTTGATTTTTCTTCCTTTTGAGAGAAATTAGGCCTAGGATCACTGCCTGATGGAAAAAAAGAGAAAATATTAATTCATGAGCAAAAATAAACACATAAAAAAAGGTATATGTGACCCATAACAGCAAAGTTGGAATTTACCACATTTATTATTATTATTATTATTATTATTATTATTATAAATAATTGCTTTGTTGAACTTTAAACATGATTTTTTTCCTCCCAGAGTTTCATGCTTAAAAGTCTGAAAAATTCTCTAGATTTTGCTTAGTTACTTCAAAACTAGACAAATTTGTTAGAAAATGTGGAATCATTTTAAAGCTTAGGATATCAGATACAAAATGGTATCAATAATTTATGTTTTATAATAATAATTTATTAATAATATCTGACTTAATACACTGCAAAGTATTTAGAATCTAAACCCTTAGATTTAGAAGTGTTAGATAATTTCTGCATGGACAGATAATTTCACTTGTTTTGAGTACAAATTTATATATATTTCATGCAATTAGAAAATTTCACTTGACAAGATTTCTTGAAGTAAGATTGTTAAATCTAGAAAGAAGATTATAGTGAAAAGCTGAACACTTAAAATAAAAAAATACCTCTTAAAACAAGATAAATTATCCAACACTTCTAAATCTAAGTTGTTGTTGTTTTTTTTAATCTCGGTAAGGACCAAATAGTTTGCAGTGTACCCACTTTGCTGTGATGGATCAGGTATAGTTATCAAAGTCTGGCATGTGTACATGGATTTCTCACATTAATGGACTGTATTTAGCTCCAGTTCTCTGTGCCACTGAGAGAAATAAGAAGAAAATTAGACTGTGTTACTAAAAAACACAGAGAAAAGAAAAGTATATATATCGAAAAATCAAAACAAACACTTAACAAACTAGCCAGACAATCCTGAGGCTGCTGTGGCTCATCTTCCTCAAGGTTTGACATGTACCATCGCTGTACTGTTTCAATTTCCGTCTGCACAACTACCACTTCCTTAATGTTTTTTTTATTCAATCCTTTTTTCTTTTTCTTTTTTAATTCCAGGAGAACGAACCACCAAAACCTGACTGATTGGTAAAAATATCATGACCAAAGATCCTCTTTGATATGAAGGTGAATATATTTGCTCTTGCCCTTTATCTGTATTATGTGTCTGCAGATGATTATATGTAAATGCATCGTTTGCCGGCACATATTGTGATACTTGGGGTATTTGTGGTAGAAGTTTGTTTTATTGCCAGACTGTGCAACTACTATTTCAATTGGGAATAGCAACATATTCAAACTTGATCAGCTGTGACTCTGAGTTCATGTGCACACTTACTCTTCGAATACATCCTCTGTGTCCATTCTGCGGTAGAATTTGCCCAGTTTGATGGACATGATGATACTGGGGATAAGGAACAAACAGCAGCCACCCAGACCAAACCAGAATGTGTTCTGCATCACACACACACACTACAGATTTTACTACAAAGATTAAACATACACACATTACTTTCCAATACATTATCAATCCTGACATCAGTGCATCTATATTTGGGTCATTTAGTAAAAGTCTGTTTCCGTCTAAATGAGCAGAGTATTCCTGTATGCTCGATTCCTTACCTAGTAACAGTTGCCAAACCCACCTTTACACCTTTGCGTTTGGCCTCATTTTGCTGCCTATTTGGAGGATGTGGGTAATTGATGAGGCTAGAAATGGTGGGCTTATAATACATCCATTGTACATGGTAACTACATCCAAATTGTTCGACTTACAACTAAATCACACCCAAAGCACGCAAATCCCCATATGCTGCTAGTACAGCCACAACATCCAGTGTACATCATTATATTGTTAGCATGCTTGCTGAGATCATTTTACACTGTATCATGTCATTATCATGTATGAACATTTACATCTAATATTATTAAATTATTATTATAATATTATGCGTTCTGCGAACACAGAATGCTTACTAGTTTGTTTGTACATCCTTTGCAAGTTTTGAGTCAGCATGTATATACTGTAGGTATGTGACAAACTTAGCATTCTGGTAAACACTGCAGGTGTCCGGCGGTAATTTCAAGACAATAAAAAAAAATTTTCATCAGAATATATGTTTTATGTATTTATTCAGTTACCTGTTAAAGATGTGGTGCTACCATACAGAAAGGGTTCAATAAACCACTGTTTGTTAGAGTGCAAAGTGTTAGGAGAAGACGCAGATGCAGCAGTTGGTGAGAATGGAGTATATTGGGCTCATAAACATCTGCTCAAGCGTGTGCTAAAAACACTTAAACTAAGGCAGGCAGAACCGCAGATGTCTGTGGAGCCAATGAGTATACAAAATCTGATAAAGTCTAGAAGCTCCAGTCCAGATACATGAAACTGGTGTGGTCGTGGTGCACCTCACTTTGAGAGTGCACACACGCGCACACACACACACACACACACACACACACACACACACACACACACACACACACACAATGTCTCTCAGACACACACACACTCTCTCTCTCACACACACACACACACACACTCTCTCTCTCTCATACACACACAGACACACACACTCTCTCTCTCTCTCTCTCTCTCTCTCTCTCTCTCTCTCTCTCTCTCTCTCTCTCT
>JAOUQZ010044680.1:0-11229 GCA_028564935.1 Neosilurus hyrtlii | reverse complement strand
TAGTATATATATATACTATAATATAATATTACAAATTATCTCCTCAAGCTGGTCAACTAAGACTGATGAAATCACTTTGTTGAGTGATGAAATGTTTCTCACTAAAGACTTTATATCTATATAAACTGATTCAAACTTTCTGGGCATTTCCAAAACATTAAAAAAGAACAATTTAATTTTCTTTAACTTTTCTTTGGTAGAAAGACCTGTTTGCTTATGGCTATTTTCTTGTTGCATATCCCACTTTCTCTTGAGTGTACAGTTCACAGAGAGATGTCCTGATATTTTCCTTTAAAATTTCCTGGTACAATTCACTGTTCCATCAATGAGGGCAAGCCATCGGATAAGCCATAACTGGCTCGGATGCAACACAACAGGCCCAAAACATGATACTACCACCACAGTGTTTCAGAGATGGGGTTAGGTTCTTCTGCGAGAGTGCAGTCTATTCCAAACACAACGCTTGTCATTAAACCCAAAAGGTCTATTAAATGTTGTTTTTTTTTGTAATAGAAGCCATCTGGCTTGTCTGCATGATCTTCAGCCAAATTAAAATAAATAACTGTATTCTTTGTGAAGAGCAGAGGCTTTGATGTCCAGAACATATCTGATAATGGACTTATGAACATATTCACAGATTCATAACCATCTGTCTGGCTGTGGTTTGGTGAAGTCCAAATGCTTTATATTCTAAACTTTTCAAGCCTAATGAGCATCAACTTTTTCTGAGGTCCTTAGATATCTACTTTGTTCATGTTATGGTACATTTCTACAAACTTGTGTTATATGGACGTTGATAAATCCCTGTAGGTAACACAGTGGTGTAGTGGTTAGCATGGTCACCTCACAGCAAGAGGAAGCTTGGTTTGAATCACAGGCTCAGCGAGAGCGTTTCTGTGGTGGGTTTGCATGTTCTACCTGTACTTGCATGGGTTTCCTCTGGTTATTCCAGTCTCCTCACACAGTCCAAGACATGCATATGGGTAACTGGCTGTTCCAAATTGCCCTTAGATGTGAGTGTAAATTGTTATGTGTATGTTTGCCCTATGATGGTCTTGTGAGCTGTTCAGGGTGTACCCTGCCATCACCCAGTGTCAACTGAGATAAACTCCAACCTCCCTACAACCCTAATGGGAGTAAGTAGTTCAGGATATGTATGAGTGAGTGAAGATCTCTGTTTTTTAAATTAAACAGGGTGCCAACTCATCATCTTATTTCTATCCCATTGACTGAAAACAGTTTAGTCAAATTTGACCTTCAAATTACCATTAAAAAAACCTGCCTCACCGAGTCATGACACAAAGATATTAGAAGCACTTTTTTGCACCATGTGTGGTTTGAATGTTCAAATCTGGATGACCAACATTATCAAGGTTACCTTGGGTTAGGCAGCCTAAACAAACAAAAGGCTGTTTATGTTAAATGTTTTGTTTAGGAATGTCATAAGACTACCAGTTCCTTTACATTCTAGTGATGATAATGTTCATGTGAACTAAAAAGACCCACATATATATGACTGGAATAGGTTTTGTGTAAAGTTATGAAAGAAGAGATTCTAAACATGTGCTTTAAGTAAAGAAGAGATTCTAAACATGTACTTTAAGAGTCCATTCATCTTTAAGAATTTGATGACATGTAAATAAAAAATATGTAAATATCCATAAATTACCATTACTTATATCATAGGTCTTCAGTTGTATTGTATTGTTCTGCATTGTGTTGCATTATAGATCCATTGTATCCATTCTAAACGCAGTACTGCTAATCTGCTTTTTTTGTTTTGTTTTGTTTTTTTGCAACCAAATCAGTCTTGTAGAGCATAACCTCTTTCTTTGCTACAAATGTACACAGTAATAAATGTTAAATTGCTTTAACCATTTGGTCAGATGTTCATTATTGTATATAGCAGCAGCCCTGTCTATAGTACTGCCTGTACTTCAAATCACAGCTTTCTATTACTGAGCTTGTTCTAATACATGATCTTACATATACAAACAGCTCATTGCATTGAGATATGGAGGATGTTACAATAATTCAAAGGGAATGATAAATGGTTTAAATATAACAATTTTTGGAAATATTCCCCATGGCTCGGGGCATAGGGTACTCACAATACAATAGAATATACCTATGGTCTGCACAAAAAAAAAAAAAAAACCTTTTTCATCCGTGTAGGGTTTTAACCTGTGCCAGCATGTCTGTGTTGTAGAGATATGATTCCAATATTATGAATGACAGTAAGAGTTCTGAGTGGGTATTTTGTCCAAAATGTCTAGATGAAGCACCCATCAGTCTGCAGTAAACAAACACATGGTAAAGGTAACAGACTAGAGTGTGCGGTGATGATTAGCGCTGGGCCAGTCACAAATCATGTTGCTCACTCCATACGCAGATTGGCTCCGTACACATGCATGACAAATGTACATGACTTTCAATGTAAGTCAGATTATGTATCATCTTTTAATTCCACATATTTAAACACATAGATTTTCTAAATTATATTTAGTATTTTTTAAAACATCTATTTTAGTGCAAGAATATGAAGAGGTGTGACCTCTATATAAAGGGCTGAGAGCCAAAGTGGTCTAACCCACAAAAACAGAAAAATGAGATAAGGTCATATTTTGACAGATGTGGATAAGGTCTATGCATGCCAGAATGATCCATTCATCTTCTTTATGATCTTGCATCATATCGTGTACATTAATGCATAAATTTTTTTATATTGCAAAAACTTTCATGTCATTTTACTCAAAACAGCTTTCTATTGGATACACCATGGTTCTCAGCCCTTCATATACAGAATCACATTTAGAGTTTTGACACTCTATAAGGAACAGCTTGTAGGTTTTTGACCAAGCTCCCTTGTAGGTTTCCGCAATGCTCATAACTCAATGTAGAATTTTGACCTCTGTTTTTGTGTAAACGGTGTGAATTTTTGTCTGAAATTCTACCAGGGAGCACATATACCCACCTTCATGTGCATGGTCAGGTGTCTACAAATATTTGGCCATATAACTGAGAATAGTTTTATGAAAAAGAAAAAAATACATCATCCCAACACTGCATATTTGTCTTTTTTTATTTTTTTTTTACAACAAAATTTATCATATACCTGTACAAAAAAACAATATTTTCATTAAATACAGATGAGTCACTCCTGGGACAGAGTCATGCAATTGTAGCATAATTTCCTACTTCACAATGATCATGAAACTGTCCCCATTCTTGTTTTTTTGTCATTTACATCTTTTTCCGTCCATCATTTATATTCATATCACAATGCCTTGCTTTCAGAGATAATGTAATTAAAGCCATAAACACAAACCAGTAACATCCTTCAGACCAAACTTATGAACTCAGCTTCATACAAAATGGATTAATAGTGGTAAAACAATTAAAAATAAAAATGTCCCCACACCACTGTTTAAATTCCATTCCTTCTTCTCTCACAGTCCAAGGTCCCTCACTGGTCCCCTGTTCTTTCATTCCAACTTAATTTAATCCTCTCAGGCACCATATACACTCTCATTGCTATAGGTCATGTACAGAAATAGGTCCTCCTCGTGGTGTTCCTGAAACACACATGAAACATGAAATCATTATCATCATAACAAGCTAAAAAAAATTTAACTATCAGTAGAATTACATATATTTATTGTCCTTTCATTGAGTGCCTTCATGACATCTATGCATTTCAAATTTGAAGCAGATCGGATAAATTTTTTTTTCCTGTGACAGCCAATTATGTATGCAGTTTAGAGAGATATTTTTATGTTATGTTGGTGCTCAACATTTTCCTCCATGCCAAACATAGTGTTATATAAAATATAAGATACACAATCTTCATGGTTTTAATTTCAGGAGGAAGCAGTAACATGTTTCATATCATGTGGTTGGTATTTTGTTGATTGGACAGCAATACTTACCTTCTGATGTTGTTTTTCTTATAGATGAATGTGTGTAATGAATTAGCCAGTGGCCAGTGTGTGTGTGTGTTTCATATTTCTGAAGATATTCATAATATTAGTAAGTGGCAAAGACAATATTTGAAAATACTAAACCTTTAGAGAGAATTTTCCATTGTGGTTGACTCTGTGTTGTAGTGTCATATATTCATTTTTGACCCAAATTATAAGGGTTGTAAGTTGGATGTGATTTGATTAAGATGTATGTGTATGTTTTACAGTTGAATGACAAGCACTGCAAGTCCAGGCTTTGAAAGCTTTTTCTTGGATCATTAAAGCATGTTTTTACATTCACAGGATTTTGTATATCATTAGAACTTGATTTTTACTTTTATTTATTGAATTAAGTGTGCCCTACATATATTTCAAAGCATGAATATTGTTTGCATATGTTGCCATTAAAATTTGGTGAATATTTACTAAATTTCATGGAATAAAAACTGGGAAGAAACTTAAAAAGATTCATTTTAGTGTCCATACATAGATACGTGTGGTTGCGTTAAATACATGAGGAGGCATCAATTATGCTGCTAAGATGATACTTCTTAGCAGAATTACTGTTGTGTGTACACTGATGTTGGGCCAGAGGCTTTTGGTTCAGTAATAAAGTTTTCTTTTTTCAGAAATAAATTTTTGTATTTTGTAACATATTATTTAAGAAAAAAAATCCTTTATTTATTTTCTTGGGAAATCATCAGCTGTTCCATTAAAACGGGCTTGCATTTAATATTTATTGCAACTCTTGTAAGTGCATACACAAATTAACATCATTCACAAAGCAATATTAACCTAAATGTTGAAAGAAATACGGTACTGAATATTGTTGTCACCATGTGCAGTGTCTGTACATAGCCGTTTTAGAAAAGAAAAGAAAAAAAACACCCTGTTTTCGATCTGCTACAACGGTCACAGGATGACTTTAAGCACTTGAAATCATTTGATGATTTAAAAACTTTTTAATATGACAATACATCTTCACAATAAGACTGTCCTCCTACTGTAGAATGTAGCAAAAGGCAATTTAAGAGTGGGGTGTGCAAAACATTTATTTTTCCTATTTTATTGAATTATTACAAATTCATTATCGATCTACAAAATTTAAAGATCAATCTTTTAGGCTAATACGCTTTTTCTGGGGGAATGTAGCAGGTACGTTTCATCTATGATAAAATATAGCACAGAATTACACAAACAGGCTCAGACTAGTTTTAAAGGCAATTAACATTCCCCCGAAGTCTCTCCAAACATGAAAACCTGCTTTATAGTATTTTATATTTCAATATTAGACTGAATCAGACTCAGTCAAATCCTAACTTTGTAACTCAGAATCAAATCACAAGCTAATAATTTGGTTTGATGGCATTTAAGCTAACGTCAACGTAGTACAGGAAAAGCTGCCCACATTTCTCGCAATTACAGTACACATGCATGGCAATTTTCCAGTCCTATGAACACCTCACATTTGCCCATGATCAGCTCTACTTGATGAGGTTTACCAAGTTGCTGCACTGTACAATTGCTGCATTATGCATTAATACAAGATGCAATTGTTGTCATACACAAGCATCAGGCCACTCAGACAATGGAGAGAGGAATCATTCATTGGGGACATTCCGGTCAGTCCCAAATTTAAGCTGGTTAGACTGAACCATTCTATTCTGTACTCATTTGACATTTTGGGGGCCATGCTAAGCCACTCAAAATTACAAAATCTACAGTGAAGCACGATCACTCTGCTTTTAATTTATGATTACTTTATTTGAAGCTATTGCTTGGAGTGCAAAGTAACACCACATGATGCGCCAGATACAATCCCTAACGACTTCATGTTAATATGTTGAAAATCTGATTTATGTGGGGGTTTTTAATCATAAACCATGAATCATAACAATTGCCAATAGTATATACTACACAGGTACAGTGTACTGGTAAACTATCTTGGGATTATTATTATTAGGAATTGTTAGATTGCATCATCGTTATCACTCTTTAGAATTGAAAAATGATCTGTTTTAGCTTATTTTTTCTGTGTTTCTGCAAAGTAAATACTAAAACATCTTTATGGTGCATATGTAGGATGTACTACACTCAGAATGAGTAGGCTAAACAGATCCCACAGTGTTTAGCTCAAATCAAAGTGCACAGCTCACCTGACCTGCCTCTGTGATGGTTAAAACATGCAAATATAAACTATAAAAATCTTGTTTTAGTTTGCTTTTTCTATGTTTCCACATAGTATATGCTTAATGGGTACCTGTGGTGAATTAGTGTTACTAGCTGTGTAAAACGATCATGTTTGACATCAGTGTTCCCTTCCGTCAACATCAGTCCTTGCACCTAGTCAAAGTACGTTGCCTTCCTCACTGGCTGTTCCAACTTGGTAGTGACGTAAACTCGTTGGACTGGCATGGCTGCGTTACTGACCCCATGTATTATAACACATTATCGACCAACGCTGAGCTGCACAAACACCAAGCGTGGAAATTGCAGAAAACATTTGTGTTCCTAAACCAACTCAGTCAGAAGTGAGTGCTGCTGAATGGGTAGCATTTATTCTAATCCAGATTTTGGATCTGCCATCACACTCATCTCTGGCAGATTCTCATCCTCAAAAGTCATCACAATGTGACATCACTGTTCACCTGCATCCAGCATGATTTTTAAAAATGTAAGGAATAAACCATAAAGAAATTTAATTCCCATGTAGTATATACTAAAACAACCATACGTGATTCAGTGGATCTCATTGTAGTCCTCTCAATATTTCATCTCGGGCTATTCAGCAATGTCTTCAGTGCATAATTGCTAATTATATTTCATTTTTTAAAGTTGTATATTAAAATCAGTTTGGTCTGATTAGCCACCAAAGGTGATAAGAATTTGTTTTATAAAGAGTTATATGTCATCTTTTAATCTTGGTTGCCCCTATATACAAATGCCAGTTCTATCAGGGAAAGCAGACTTATTATTTGAAGAAAACAAGAAAACAAGTGTTAAAGCTTTTGTGTAATCAGTGAAAAGTCCAGCTTCTTTAAGCATTATCAGGTTACTTTACATGTAAAATGTATTCAGTGTATTTGTAAAGAGAGAGAGAGTGTGTGTGTGTGTGTGTGTGTGTGTGTGTGTGTGTGTGTGTGTGTGTGTCATACCTCATAGACAACAGAAAGTGGGCAGCTGGATGGAGGAAGGGAATTTTTTACAAAAAAGAAAAGTGCTTCTTCTGGCCTCATGGATATTCGCTGTCTGATCAGGAAGCACAGCTGGCCAACTGAAAAATTAAAACAATCAGTCTATTATTCTCAGAACAGAACATAATGTGATTCATGTTCAGAAAGATAAAAGTCAAAAGTGGATAAACTTCAAAATTCCAAAATTTTCCCACACCACTCCCCTGCTACGATCTCTCCATTGGCTTCCTGTAGCTGCTCGCATTAAATTTAAAACACTAATGCTGGCCTACAAAGCCAAAAATGGACCTGCACCCTCCTACCTCAAAGCACTTATCACACCTCGCACAGCACCACGTTATCTGAGATCCTCTAGCACTGCTCGACTGGTCCCTCCTTCTACCAAGGGTCAAGGGAGAAATGCATCTAAACTCATCTCTGTTTTGGCTCTAAGGTGGTGGAATGAACTTCCTCTGGATGTTCGAACAGCTGAGTCACTGGGTATCTTTAAACAACGGCTGAAAACCTACCTTTTTCGGCAGTACTTAGACTAGCACTATTTTATACACACACACACCAAAAAAAAAAAAAAAAATTCTGCACACAACACCTATCCACTGAGTTCTTGTATAGTATAAAAATATATATTCTCTGATAATGACTTTAAAGCACTTCTGTAAGTCGCTCTGGATAAGAGCGTCTGCTAAATGATGTAAATGTAAATGTAAACTGAAGTTAGGAATTTTTGGAGTGGAGATTGGGGTTATAAGTATTTGAGGAGCAGCAAGAAGCATGTTTTTGCCATTTTTTGTCCCCATATGTTCTTGTTTACATGTATAGGAAGAGTAAAACTTGCTGGAATAAATGCTACCCATTCAGCAGCACTCAGTTCTGACTCATCGTTGTGAAGAAAACAGGCCCAAAAATACAGAAATACCACAATTTCCATCATCCTTTCCAGTAAATCAGCAGTCAGCATGTGAATGTGGAATGATTTGCATTTTGCAGATGTTTTGAACTCTGATATTAATAGTTACTTCCTGGAGGCTCCACAATCTCCTCAAATTCCATTGCTCACTTTCAGAAATAGATTTAATTTCACAGTGAACTCAAAATATCAGTGTATGTTTTACTTCGATAACATTAGTCAAGTATATGCACTCACCACCCACCACTTTAATAGGAACAGATACACATTCATACAGTTATTCAGTAACATGGCAGTGATACAGTGCATAAAATCATGCAAATACAGGTCAAGAGCTTCAGGTAATGTACACATCAAACATCAGAATGGAGAAAAAGTGTGATCTCTGTGACTTTGATCATGACACAGATGTTAGTTTAAATCTCCGGGAAGGATATAGTAACTCAAACAATCAGTCTATGCAACAACAGAAGACCAGATTAGGTTCCACTCCTTTCAGCCAGAATGTGTGACAAGAACACAAACCTGAGACCATTATTGGCACAGACTCAGTAGACAGTTGAAGATTTTTTACATGATAGATAGATAGATAGATAGATAGATAGATAGATAGATAGATAGATAGATAGATAGATAGATAGATAGATAGATAAATGACTGGTGGAGTGAACTGGTAGTTAGCTCTGTCTAACTTGAAGATGAAGTTAAACTTCTGATTGTCTAATTAGTTAAAATAATATTTGCCCCGTTCTGTTTCATGTGAAATTCAACTGAAGCTCCTGACCTGCATCTGCATAATATTTTGTACTGCGATGCTGCCACATGATTGGCTGATAACTGCAGGAATGTACAAATTTACAGACGCTCCTGATAAAGTGGACAGTGACTTTAAATAAAACTGGAAAAAAATTCTGGTTTGGGATAAAATCTATATTTTTTTAGAAAAATAGGCCACAAAGTGTGAAGTTTTAACAAAAACTTTTAAAATTAAGGTTTAATGATGATAATTACACAGTAGATGATCAGGTCAAGGCTCAGCAAAATGAAATGACCTGAATGTACTGAATGAGCAGGTTATTGTTTTTCATTGCTTCTAATTTGATCAGATATTTGTTATGTTCACCCCCGTGAAGAATAGTAATGTTAATTTTATGGTATGAAACATGATGACTGACACATCTATTTTTATAAAGTAGCTTTGAATTCTTCATAACATATTCCTTGTTTTATACAATCTGTTTTTGCTAGTTAACATTGTTTATATTTTCCCTCATTAAAGCACTGACAGACACACTCACCTGTCAGGTCTGAGGGAACGAGGTATTTCTTTTTGTCAAGTTCAGGGGCACGTGATCTTGCGGCTCTCTCTACAATGATCTAATAAGATAAACAATGTGAATGTCAATGAAAACCATAAATAAAACAATGAAGTCATTGTCCTTTATTCTTTGTCATGCTGTCAAAACATTATTTTTTTTGACATAACACACTAACCGGAATTTTGTCCGGATGTTTGGCACGAACTTTCTCTCCCTCCAATTTCCGGACCTCGAACGGAACACATCGTTGGTACTGACTACTCATCTGAGGACCACAAACACACATAATACCTGAGCTTCAGGTTAAATCATCGACACATGATTATTGTTCATATAATCATTTGGGGTGGAAAACGAACACACAGTAACTGCTGGTACATTTTCAAACTCTCAGTTTTCACCATGTTTGTGTATGTCTGTATGTTTAGAGGCTGATTTCGTATCCGTTAAAGTCAAGTCAGCATTACTGTGATGTGTTTCACATTTCAGAAGGAACAAAACATGCGCAAACATGCTGTTACACAAACCTCTCTACTCTTTAATCTGCAGTCACCCTTTAAAAACTATGCAGGTCTTAACGAGTTCACCTCCTGATACAGAGTCCGTGCTCATGACAAGAATGAATGCCCTCTATGTTACAGGAGTGGAAATATGTGCACACATACACAGAAAAAGTTATGAACACTAGATCATACCACTCATATGTATTTCTTGACTCTCTCGTTAGGGATTTGTGATCATTCATCCATGAGGGAAATGTTAATGTCAGGCACTGATGTCAGGTGGGGACACCTGGGGCAGTTGGCATTCCCAAACATGTTCAGTGGTGTTGAGGTCAGTGCTCTGTGCAAGCAGCACACGTTCTTCCACTCCAACCTTGACAAGGCATGTGAGCTCTTCATGGAGCTTACTGTGCATGCAGGAGGACTCTCATGCTAAAATATGTTTCAGCCTCTTGGTTCTAGTAAAGGTAAATTGAAACCCAACAGCAGACCAAGACCTTCTGTACAAGTGTGGGCTTTCAACTTTGTGGCACCAACTTTGGGAAGAAACTACATGAGTCTGATGATCAACTGTCCATAAACTTTTGTCTATATAGTGTACATATACACTGCCAGTCAAATGTTTGAGCACAGTTTCTTATGTGTCTGAGCGTTTGACTGGTAGTAATGTTTATAAGAATAAGGGTAGTCACAGTACTAGAACTCATATACAGAAATCACCAAATATTTCTAATTATTTCAGTTGTTTTTAATTTTATGAACACATACTTAAAAATTTTTATTAATAAATGTATATTATTTTACATCTGTACGTGTAGTATTCAATTTATATTAACTAGGTTCAAATCAGATGTTGGATATTTCCCAAGTTTGCGATTTCCCAAATCTCAGGCTGAATGATTTATATCTATATATGAAAAGTTTGAGTTCAAAAACAGATAAAATATAGCTACTAAGAAAAAAGTAAAGGTGTTTTTTAAAAGCTACTGGAATGTTGATTTATTTATTTTTTTCGTAAACTTACTTAAAAATTGTTTTTCTCATGATTAAAACAGTGGCACTTATCTGCTTTTAAACTCAAACACTTCATAAACACACACACGTGCGACATGTTCTTTCGGTTAGGCTTTTGTCATAGAAGATATAGACATAGGTAAGTTATCAGGTACAGGATGTGCCTGTTACGTCACAACATATATATATATATATAAATATATATATATATATATATATATACATATACATACACATATACACATACATACATACACACACACACATATACATATATATATATATATATATATATATATATATATATATATATATATATATATATATATA
>JAOUQZ010044679.1:0-11230 GCA_028564935.1 Neosilurus hyrtlii | reverse complement strand
GCTGTTAATGTTAATTAAAATAAAATCTACCCCGAAAATAAGCCCTATGGTGTTTTTTGAACCGAAAAAAAAAATAAAACTGTCTTATTATCGGGGAAACACGGTATTAAACAAGTATTTTGGATTATTTTTGTTATCTTCTATTAGATTTGAGAAATATATTGCTCTAGAAGCACTAAGAGCTTTTTAATATTTAAGGAGACTCTCTTTCCATGCTAGTTGGAATACAGTTAATTTAGTTTGAAGCCATTTTCGTTCTAATTTACGGGTGTTCTGTTTACGTGTGCGTGTATCATCATTATACCAGGGTGCTAATTTTTTCTCTCTGATTGGTTTTCTTTTCAGAGGAGCTACAATATCTTGCGTATAGCATACATTTGACTCAAAGCACGTAGCGTGATCGAGTTCTATGGGGTCTGATGGTGATCCAATCATAGTTGAAAATTCTGGAAGTTTAGAAGTCCTTGTTAAGGGAGATTGTAGTGGAGAGAATACTGTTCTGACTAGCAGGGATGCCTTCCCTCCCTCTCGGCCAATAAGCTCCCATGGAGGGCATCAACACAGATTTGAACTTGCGATCTCTGGGTTGATAGTCGTGCACCTTGTCGATGTGCCACTCAGGAGCCGATGTTGGCTAAACATGACAGGTTGTTGGAGGAAATCCTTCAGACCCTGCAGAGCATAGCAAAGCCTCAGGACCCAAGTCCGGCAACGACCACCTCCGCAGCGGTGTCACCCCCAGGACCCTTTCACCCTTTCAAGAGCCCAGGTTGCCAACATCCCAGAGGTACAAAGGTATCCCACCCCCCCCACCCCAGGGTTGGTGTTGCTTCCTGAACCAGTGTGAACTGACATTTGAACTACAACCTTCCTCGTTCCCATCTGAGCGCTCTCGGGTGGCGTTCATCATAACCCTCCTAACTAGCCGAGCCCTGGCCTGGGCAACAGCACTGTGGGAACAGAGAAGCCCCCTTTGTGAGACATTCTCCAGAGAAATGCGATGAGTTTTCGACCACTCGGCCACAGGTCTTGAAGCAGCCAAACTCCTTCTCCAACTCAGCCAAAGGCTCGCAACCAGCAGCGGATTATGCCATCCATAATTCTTTAGGCCTTTTTAGACTCTGGTGCTGCGGGAAACTTTATGGATCTGTCACTTTCCAAGAGCCTCTCGCTGCCCACTGCCTCGCTTGATGTTCCCTTGTGTGTGATTGCCCCTGATGGAAGACCATCGTGGAGTGGCCAAGTTTCCCGGACAACAGCCCCACTCTATGTGAGAATTGAGAACCACGTAGAGGAGATTTTCTTTCATTTAATCGTTTCTCCTGAGTTCCCTGTAGTCTTGGGCTTCCCCTGGTTGACGAAGCATAAACCCCATTTGGACTGGAACTCAGGATATGTCCTCTCTTGGGGTCCCACCTGTCATGCCACTTGCCTCTACCTGAGTCCACTACCTCAGTCCTCTAAGTCTCCCGAGCCTCCTGACCTATCCCTAGTCCCAGCCGAGTATTTGGACCTCAAGAATGTTTTCAGTAAGCAACTGGCCATGATGTGGCCCATCAACCTTATGATTTTGTGATCGACCTGCAACCTGGTTCCATGCCCCCCAGAGAAAGAATCTCCTCTCTGTCTGCTCCTGAAAGGGATCAGGGAGGGTGATGAGTGGAAGATGGCCTTCAACACTCCGACTGGCCACTATGAGTACCAGGTTATGTCTTTTGGATTGACCAACGCCCCTGCTGTATTCCAGGCCCTGATAAACGACGTGCTGCGCGACATGCTTAACAGGTTCATTTTTGTTTATTTGGATGATATCCTCATATTTTTTAAAACCACAAATGAACATATCCAACATGTCAGACAGGTTTTACTCCACCTCCAGGTGCCGCACAAAGACCACAGGTTTGACAGGCATTGTTTTTTGTTCGTTTTGACTTCTGTCCTTCCTATCGTCCAGGTTCCAAGAACACTAAGCCTGATGCCCTGTCCCGCCAGTTCCAGCCTGTGATCCAAGAGGAGGTTTCTGAGCCGGTTCTCCCACGCTCCAAGTTTGTGGCTCCTGTGCAGTGGGGAATTGAAGCTGAGGTCCAGCGAGCACAGCAAGAGGATCCTGACCCCAGAAGGAGACCCTCAAAATGACTCTACGTTCCCAAAGTGGCCCAGTCTCGAATACTCCAGTAAGGGCACTCCTCTCAGCTGGTGGCTCATCCAGGGTCATCCAGGACTCTGGATTTCCTCCAACGGCAGTTCTGGTGGCCAGGCATGGCCAAGGATGTCAAGACCTTTGTGGCCTCTTGCTCGACATTTGTGCGCAATAAGAACCACTCCTTTCATCCTCAGGGCCTGCTTCATACCCTGCTGATCCCCCGAAGGCCATGGTCCCATATTTCTCTTGATTTCATCACCGGATTACCACCCCTTGAATGTAACACGGCTATTCTGGTGGTGGTTGATAGTTTTTCTAAGGCTGCTCGTTTCATTGCCCTGCCTAAGCTACCGTCTGCCACTGTGACTGTGAGAATGATCTGTGACCATGTCTTTAGGATCTTTGGCCTTCCACAGAATGTTGTGTCTGATCGAGGTCCTCAGTTTGTCTTCAGTTTTTGGTGAGCCTTTTGCCGTCTTATAGGGGCTACTGTGAGCATGTCATCAGGATTCCACCCTGAGTCCAATGGATAGACGGAAAGGGTGAATCTGTGTTGAGGTGCCTGGCCTCTGACAACCCTAGAACCTGGAGCTCTCAGCTTACATGGGCCAAGTACGCCCACAACACCTTGAAGACCTCCTCCATGGGTATGTCACCTTTTCAGTGCTTATTTGGATTTTCACCGTCTTTGTTTCCGGAACAGGAGGAGGAGATCGGGGTACCTTCGACCCAGAACTTTGTGTGGCACTGCAGACGGACCTGGAGGAAGGTTCAGATGGCACTCCTCTGAGCATCCTGCAGTTACCAGACACAGGCTAATCGGCTCCGCAGATCTGCTCGCCCTCTACGGCCTGGGACAAAGGTTTGGCTGTGTGCCTGGAATCTCCCCCTGAAGGTGGAGAGTCGGTAGCTGGCAGACTCTAACTGCCACCTTCCCTAAGGATCAATCCCACCTTTGTCTCTTTGTTGCACCCTGTGGTCACCTCTCCAGTGAATCCCACAACCGTTTCCCCCCAGATCATCGATGGCGAACCACTGTTTCAGGTCCACCATATTCTGGACTCCCGAAGGGCCAAGGGAAAAATTCAGTACCTTCTGGACTGGGATGGTTATGGGCCAGAGGAACGAACTTGGGTCCCTGCTAAGAACATTCTTGACCGTACCCTCATCAAGGAACACCAGGAGGCGTTATTAGAGAAGGGGGTCCTGACAGAGCTTTTGGGAATTGTTACCCATCTCCACCACCATGCTTCAGAACCTTTCCCAACAGGTTATTCAGGACCATGCTTGATGATGGAGTCTGTCTTAAACAGTTTCTCCATGTGCACTTTGTAGGCTGTGGCCCGATCAGGATCTCAGGCCAGTCGTCGTTCTACACTGCGCAAGGGGGGCATAACAGCTTCTTTAGTAGCACAAAGAAGAGGCAGGTTCTTTCGTCGGAGCAGCAGGGTGGTGTAACGGAGTATACCATCGACTACTATTCTGGTGGTCTTGGTCTCAAGGATGCTGATGGCCTCCTGGTCTTGTTTGGAATGAGTGACTAGTTTCTCACTCCTGAATGAAACGGTGTCCACCTGCCAAAATCTCTCAACATGTTACATCAGCTTGCTCACCTGGGGTGCTACTGTTGTCAACAGACACTGCTGCGATTGGGGGATTTAGGCTGCACTGGCCGTGGGACCCTGCAGCTGTACCTTGACTACTTTCTGTGGGCCGGGCTAGATACAGCACCTCTGTTGTGGCCCTCATGGGGTTGCTCCGTCCCTCTGGTTCATTGTGGGCACCTTAGATGGCCTCACATTGACTTCATGCAACACCTGGAGGTGTTTATTTCAGCAGAGACAACTTAGGTTGTACTGTGCGGCATGATGTGCCCTTGCTTAATGCCAACATCTCCTGTTACTCTGTATCCACTCTGTTAGCTGATCCTTGGTTAACCTGGATACTGCCGTACACTGACTAAAATAGTGCGCTTCGTTATTACAGAACGGACAATATGGCTTATTCTTTTTCTTGTTCCCCTTGAAGAGCCCTCGAACCTCTGGCTTCTTATCTGCATCCTTTCCCCCATGGAGAACAGTAGTGGGGCGATAACTCTGTCGACCACCAGGAATGGATGCTGACCTCTCCCTAGCTCCTCTCACTGCTAACCGGCCATAAACATAATACATAAATAATGAAGTACCTTCATCTGCCTGCTGTTTTGATACAAGTTTTCTTAAAGGTTTCCTAAACTTTTTAACATAATCAAGAAAAGGGTCCCACAGGGTATAACATTTCTTCAAGGAGCCCCTTATGTGCTGAATTGGATTTCCCAAATGAGGATTTCCCTTATCCAGTGTATGTGTGATGGCGCGAATGGAGATTACCACCCTAATAATATTAAACATCTGGCCAGTAAAGAGGTAAAAGCAATAAGATCAGATTCTGTGAATGTAAACTGTGTTGATGGTGGAGTAATTCCAAACAGACCTGCCCAAGGATTAGGTGCAATCAGCTATCCAGTTACTTGAGAAGTCAATTGTAAACTTCCTCCCAAAAAGGCTGCAAAGCAGGACAGGACCAAAACATGTGAATATGGCATGCTGGAAATTGATGACACGTATCACAAATTGGGTCTATGTCTTGAGTCTAACCGTAGTAACATAACTGCAGTGTACAATTTTTTGAACTGAATCAGACCATGTTTTGCACAAATCGATGACTTGTGTATCATTTGGAGAATATTCTTCCAAAGATCCTCTTTGAATGATTTTCCAGATTAGACCAGATCCTGAATGCATCATCCACTAAAGATTATAGGGGCTGACACCGAATAGGTTTTCAAGTAACATGAAAACATCTTTTAAATTGTTTCCAATTTCAAAGACTAGTTTTTACAGTTATATTTGTAGTGTAGCCAGAAGTTGGATTATTAATGGAAGAATTAACTAAAGCTGACAGAGACACCAGGGTCACAAGAGGTGGCCTCCATGTTAAGCCAAACAGGTGGTGACTGGAGCAAATTAGACTGTATCCAAAACAGAATAATTCTTAGATTACCTGCCCAATAATAAAATTTCAGGTTTGGTAAGCCCATGCCCATCAATGCCTTGGGTCTCTGATTTCTAATCTTTGAGGTGTTCTTGTTCCAGATAAATTCTGATAATAGTGAAAAAGCTTTGAGGTAGGAAAATCAGCACAGGTTGAAATAAATACAGGAATTTAGGTAAAGTTTCATTTTAATGGCATTAATACCAGCCAAAGTGGGATTAGTCCAATGACCTTCGTTCTAAGTCTTCCTGCACCTGAGTCATAAGAGAAATAAAATTAGCTTTATAAAAGTCCCTAAATTTATAAGTTACCCCTAAGTAAGTAAAACTATTTGGTGCAATTCTAAAGGGTAGAGTATGTGCTGGATATTCACAAGTGGCTGGGTTTAGAGGGAATAATTCGTTTTTATTCAAGTTTAGTTTATAACCTGATGTAGCACCAAAGGATTTAAAGATTTCGATGGCTCTAGGAATGCAAATCAGAAAGAATCTGCGCACAGAGACAGAAGATGCTCTACTCCATTCCTAACAACGCCTGTGACAACAGGATCACAATGCAGTGCAATGGAAAGGGACTCAGTAGCAATCACGAATAAAAGTGGACTCAAAGGGCAGCCTTGCCGGGTAGAGCGATGGAGGGGAAAGTATAATGAGTGATCATCTTGAGAAGATGAATATAACAACCTAATCCATGAAATAAAGTTTTTGCCAAAACCAAACTTCTCCAGAAAATTCTGATTGTAAAGGAAGACGTTCCCTGTCCGAATTCGGTGAGATGGAATATGAACTAAATAACTGAGTGATGCGATCCATTAATTACTTAAGATGTTCCCTTTTATGCTTCCTCTCATAACTCGCATAAGATATAAGAAGATCTCTTGCTGTCATATATGATGTTTCTGTGGGTCACTGCAGCAAGGAATTGCGAATATGAAAATAATGTACCCTTGCAATAAAAGTTCGTGGTGGGTATCCATCTCTGGGTTTCTCACACAGAGTCTGCTGCGCACGGTCCAGCAGGGACTTTTCTTCCAAACCAAGTAGGTCCTGAAGTAAGTGAGCAACAAATTCAGTAGGCCTGGGTCTCTCCAGACCCTCTGGTACACCAAGCAACCGTATATTGTTCCTCCGGGACCTGGCCTCCAAGTCTTCACACCGCTGATCCAGACACTTAACTTGTGCTGTTAAAAAACGAACTGTATTTTCGAGCTCAGCTAGCCGAGTGCTACTGTCTGTAACTGATTGCTCAAGCTCTCACTGTCGCCACAGGAGTATTAACTTTACACTCGAGTGGTTCAATTGCCTCAGAAACGCTATTTCCGCACGAAGGGTGGTAGATGGCGCCTCAGTTTTCCCAAATGTGTGTCTTGTTTATGAGAGGTCATAAGAGATAGAAGCAGCATAGCATCCAGTGTAACTTTGGTGAAGCGAGATGGACTATGTTGTGTAACACTAGGTGCAGCCGGCTCATCAGGTTGCAGTGCTTTGCATCCGGCTCTCGAAGGCTCTTGTTTAACTCGAGTTGTTGACATATGAAACCAAATAAAGTGAAACAAACTAGAAAGTTATAAAACACTATTAGTGGTCTTGGACCCAATGTGAGAAATAAAACAATCATATAATAAAGTTATTAAGTCACATTTTCCAAGAGCAGCACAAAAACATGACTACTCTCCCCTACGCATCATAGCGCAATTAAGTGAGATTAATATAAAGGTCCTCATTAAGAGTGATTAGCTTAGAGTTCCTCGTTAAGTCTGATTAGTTTACAGGTCATTATTAGGTGTGATTAGTATAGAGGTCTTTATTAAGTGAGATCAATTTAGAGGTTCTCGTTAATGCCTAGGTTCCACTGGAGAATAGTCATTGGTGATGTAGAAATAAACAAATTTTCTCCCAATGGTTTGTAATGTCACCGATTTTTGTTGCAAAATTCATGAGTGGTCCCATGTTGAATTTCACTTAATATGCATCGGCGATGTTCCTGCGAACGTACACAGATGCTTCAGGTATTTCAAGAAATCTTCCGGTAATGTCCCCCTGTCTGACATCCCCGATGACACTGGTACCTGGACACTGTAGACTCTCCCCACACACAAACAAAAAACTTCCACCTCAACTGATTGTTGCACACAGACACTTTGCCACTTTACTGACTTTACAGACACTGTCACTTTTTGCACACAGACACTTTACAGACCTTTTATTTTACTAGTAAAGTCACCACTGCAATAAATTCTCATTATATTGCCTGTGCATCGCATTCTATTTTTATATTACATTCACATTCTATATTACATTTGCATTCTATATATATATATATATATTTGTATCCGATATTTGTTTTCTCTGATGTATATTTAATTTAATTTTATTTTATTTTATATATTTTTCTATTTCTATGCTTTTGTTTTTTATATAGATTTCTTATTTATCTGAATTTTGCTTTTTTGTTTTTCTCCTTGTTACCTGATAGTTTATTCTTTACATTCTGGACAGTCGTACTAAGCATTTCACTACATATTGTACTGTGACAAATAAATTTGAATTTAAATTTGAATTTGAATTTACATACCTCAGCAAAACTTAACCGATGCTTCTGGGATGCATTGGGAATATGAATAGTTTGCGGAATATACAGGAATGCATTCCTGAACCATTCCAGTGTGGGAAGCCTTCATGTTCTGCTTTCCCGACAAGGTGTCGGGAATACATCTGGAAAAATATCAGTCCAAACATTGAAATTTTTCGCGGTTATCCCGAGGCCTTCTGATGCTTCAGGATGGCTAGCGAAGCTCCTGAATATTTGCAGATACATCAGGGAATGTGCCATTAGAGAAATTAGTTTACGCGTCCTTGTTAGTTGTGGTTAGTTTAGAGGTCTTTATTAAGTGAGATTAGTTTAGAGGTCTTTATTAAGTGAGATTAGTTTAGAGGTCCTTGTTAAGTGAGATTAGCTTAGAGGTCCTCGTTAGTTGTGATTAGTTTAGAGGCCTTTATTAAGTGAGATTAGTTTACAGGTCCTCGTTAGTTGTGATTAGTTTAGAGGTCCTCGTTAAGTGACATTAGTTTACAGGTCCTCGTTAGTTGTGATTAGTTTAGAGGTCCTCGTTAAGTGACATTAGTTTACAGGTCCTCGTTAGTTGTGATTAGTTTAGAGGTCCTCGTTAAGTGACATTAGTTTACAGGTCCTTATTAATTGTGATTAGTTTAGAGGTCCTCGTTAAGTGAGATTAGTTTAGAGGTCTTTATTATTGTGTGCGTGCGTGCGTGTGTTTGTTAAATTTGTACTACAGTAAGTATAAAGGATTTAAAACTTTTGATGGGGAGTCTGTATTCTCTCTCTCTCTCTCTCTCTCTCTCTCTTTCTTTCTCTATCTCTCTCTCTCTCTCTCTCTCTCTCTCTCTCTCTCTCTGTGCGAGTGTATGTGTGTCAGATTTAGCTGCCAGAGTAGACCTCATATTCACCCTACACTCTGATATATATAGCTGTTAGAAGCGTCAAATCTTCTGAAGGTTGAAATTCACACACACACACACACACACACACACACACACACACACACACACACACACACACACACACACACTTCACAAACAGTTATACGGAAGGAAACACTGAGTGTTTTGTGAACACTGATGTGTGTGAAGACGAGTACACAGATGAAGCTCAGTAAGAAAAAGGTACTCTGATTTTAAACTGGAGTGTGCATGATTCCCAAGTAGTTTAATAATAAAATGTAAAAGATAGTTGGAGAGATAAATAGAGATATATATATAAAGATAGATAGGCTAAAAAACCCTTAATTTGATAAATGCTTAATAACTTTTTTAATAAAATGAGTGATTAGTTCAGTAGTGTAAAAGACTGCAGTACTTGCTACGTTTTTGTTAGTGTGCGAGCGCCAGGTAAGTGTGGTTACTTTAACAGGTCTATCTTCTCAGTACAATTACTAAAATGGTCTGACTGAGATTTGCTGCTGTAAAAAGTCCACCTGCACTGCTAAACATTATAAACAAACACATAACTTTAAACACTATTTATCCTAAAATGCTAGATTGCTAGAAATGGTAGAAATGCTGTCTTCATTGTGCACGCGTGTTGTTCACTGTTAGTTATTATATGGCAGACATTAGTGTTTAACAATTTCTTAGCTATTAGCTAAACGTTACCTGAATTTATCTGTTTTGTTTTATTCACCAGCCTGATCTTCTGAACTTTAAAAAAGGATGGATGACCAAGCTGTATGAGGATGGCCTGGTCAGTGACTGTGTGTGTGTGTGTGTGTGTGTGAGAGAGAGAGAGAGAGAGAAATCTTAAAAAGCTTTATCTCTAAATAATAATTATAATGATAATAACAATAATAAGTGTGTGTGTGTGTGTGTGTGTCTGTGTGAGAGAGAGAGAGAAATCTTAAAAAGCTTTATCTCTAATTAATAATCATAATGATAATAACAATAATAAATGTGTGTGTGTGTGAGAGAGAGAGAAATCTTAAAAAGCTTTATCTCTAATTAATAATTATAATGATAATAACAATAATAAATGTGTGTGTGTGTGTGTGTGTGTGAGAGAGAGAGAGAAATCTTAAAAAGCTTTATCTCTAATTAATAATTATAATGATAATAACAATAATAAGTGTGTGTGTGTGTGTGTGTGTGTGTTTTAGTGGAAGAAACACTGGTTTGTTCTGACTGATCAGAGTCTAAGATACTACAGAGACTCCATCGCTGAAGAGGTTAGAGTTTTGTGTGTAATCTGTGTGTTATGTAATGTGTGTTTGTGTGTGTGTGTGTGTGTTTGTGTTTGTGTTTCTGTCAGTCTTACATCATTGTGTATCCCCCAGGCAGCTGATCTGGATGGAGAGATTGATTTGTCCACATGTTATGATGTCACAGAGTTTCCAGTACAGAGGAACTACGGCTTCCAGATCCATGTGAGTCTCTCGCTGGCCAGTTTATTAGGAACACACATACACCTGTGCATTCATGTAGTTTCATCAAATTATCCAATCTCATGTCAGCAGCACAGTGTTTATACGCAGGCAGATGCAGGTCAAGAGACTGAGTTATCGTTCACATCAAATATCAGAATAATAAGAAAGTGTGATCTGTCACTTTAACCCTGATGCTGTTGTTGGTGTCAGATAGACGGGTCATGATGAGAGATCAAAGCAGAATGAAAAGACTGCTGTGAACTGACAAGAATATATCATTTAAAAAATCACTTTTTACAAGAGTAATGGGCAGAAAGGCATCTCAGCATTCCGACATAATCAAGGCTTGAGGTGTATGGGCTCCAAAAGCAGAAGAACAGATCAGGTTTCACGCCTCTCAATCCTAATAGGATATAAACAGAACTCTCACATCAACTTGGGTGTGTGTGTGTGTGTGCTGGGTTTCCTTACATGCACTGCTCACACAACATTTCTATTGGATTAAGGTCAGGACATTGAGTTGCCCATTCCAAAACATTAACTTTATTCTTTTTTATTCGTTCTCTGTTGGAATTCTTAGGTCTATAGTGTTGCTGCTTGACTTACTTTCTCTTGAGATTTAGTTCATGGATAGATGTTTTGATGGTTTTTTTTTTAGAATTGACTCGTATAATTTAAAATGCATTCTTTCATTAATGATGATTAAACTGCCCTGGCCCAGATGCAGCAAAACAGGTCCTACTATGATGATACCACCACCATGTTTCACATATTTGAATAAGGTTCTTATGTTGGAATGCAGAGTTTTCCTTTCTCCAAATGTTAAACTTCTAATTTGAACAAAATAAAGTTCTATTTTGATCTCATTCTTCTACACATTTTTTTACAAAGTCCTTCTGGTCATCGCTGCCGTTTTTCCAGTTTGTTAGTGATCACATGGATGGGTCTGTCACAATCAAATATTTGCTCACACTGCACTGATAACATGATTCACAACTATTTCCATGTCGTGTGGTCCTGCACACCTGTTCGCAGGTTCTAACTCCAGGTATGTGAAGATATGTCAACGTGGTTTAAATGTAATATTCCGGCAAATCCCACACTGTGTCTACTAGGTG
>JAOUQZ010044678.1:0-11234 GCA_028564935.1 Neosilurus hyrtlii | reverse complement strand
TATGTGTGTGTGTGTGTGTGTGTGTGTGTGTGTGTGTGTGTGTGTGTGTGTGTGTGTGTGTGTGTGTGCTGCATCACTGTTACAGTAAATCAGTATATAAAGTCACTCACATATGACCAAACAGATTTTTCTCCAGATCAGTCGACAATGCACCCTTAGTTCAACTGCCTGGCTTTGACACCCCAGGCCAGTTCTAGTATCTAGTGCTACAACTGTGTGATTGTATAGTGACTCTTCTTGGCCTAGTGTCGGTTAGGAAGCTAAAACAATGATGCCTGTTGATATACTGTGTACAGGCCAGTGCTGACAGGATGAGAACTGTGCGAGTGCATGTTATAAAAGTCCCAGTGAGACTTTACGAACTTTGTTTTATGTATATAACTGTAAGCTATGGAGTGGCGTACAGTTACCATACAGTAAAAGACTGAGACAAGAAGAAAAAGAAAAGAAGTGATTTATACAGGGTTTGGATGTGTATCCAGGCAATGTTGGGCAAGAAAGAATTCCAATAGCTGAGACAGGTTGTGTTTTGTATTTTGGAGAACAGAACACAGGAATTGTCCTGTGTGGACACAATGCTTTCTAGGTGCAGTGTTTAGAAATCCAGAGTTATGGCTCTGCTGAAGCCTGATAAAGCCATTCTAGTGAAACTCATCGTTCAGGATGACTAACAACTACAACGATGAAGAGCAACTGTGCTTCAGAAACATTTCAGCTGTTCCTGATCACCAAGGCAACAAACGACAGAACGACAATGAAACCACAAGATCATGAACCATGACACAACTAAAGTTATTTGGTAGGTGCTTTTTTCGGCTACGTCGAGTAAATGCAGCTCTAACACTGTTACTAATACAGATATAATATATAAAAGCCAAATAAAGTGACATGGAATAACAAAAAGATTGCAGCAAAGACATCACTTGAAAATAAAGGTGTGTTAAAATAGCGTTAATACTTCACAGGTTACAGTTAAATTCATTTATAGAGATGGGGAAGAGAAGGACAGATATTCACAGGTTCTGAAAACAAGGACAGGTAAAGTAAACACACACACACACACACACACACACACACACACACACACACACGCACACACAGTGGAGTTTCCATAACTTCAGGGGACAATACATAGGCTTCCTTACTTACTTTCTCGGGGACTTAGTCTTACCCTAACCCCAACCTTAACCCGAAAACATGTCTTTACCTTACAGTTCAATGGTTTATGGTATGAGAACTAGCGTTTTGTCCCCAAGAAGAAGACAAGTCCCCACTGTGTAAGCAGACAGACATACAACAAAATGAATACCAAGACCACACACATGCACTCACACATACAGAGAGAGAGAGAGTCTCCAAAAATCAAAGCTTGTCCATAAATACCAGAGCTTTCAAAATAAAACACTCAGACAAGAATCTCATTCGCTGCATCATTAAACATGACAAAGTGTTTGACTCCTCCCCTGGAAACTAACTTCTCCTGCAAGAAAGAAAGAAAGAAAGACATTTCCTGACTCCATCAAACCTCCTGCCTGCATGTGGTGCTAGCATTTTTCTCATTATACTCCCTGTATATGACAGTATGACTTATTACCAATAGGATTGGACTGGATCTTACCTTCACACACACACACATGTCCATGACCTAACAGACAGTGTCAGTGATGTGCTCTGACGGACTCACTCATAAATGTACTCACCTCCTGCTGTGGTATTAGTGGCAGAGGAATTTCCACAACCCATTCTGGCATCCCAGTCAACCCTTCTCAAAGAAAGGCAGAGCAGAAGGAGAAATCAGCAGTCCAGGGAAATGCTGAAGGGAGGACGGAAGGAAGGAAGGAAGGGTGAATAGAGGACAGCACTTCTCCAAAGCAGCCTGGAACACTGTGCACTGGCACAGTGAGGGACACAGAGAGTGAAAGAACAAGAGGCATAAAGAGAGGGAGGGAAGGGAGTGATAGAAAGATGCTCTCTCTTTCCCTCACACGATTCGCTCGTCTTTGCCACCGTGACAGGGTTGCCATGGAAACAAGGGCTGATGGGAAGGTAGAGTTGCGAATAGCAAGCCTTCGATTATTATTTTTTTACATCCAGCAATAATTGGGTCTGCAGGAGAGCGGAACCACTATGTTACGTCTATCACACTCAAAAACTCCTGACCTGAATCCACCACAGGGATAAAATGTTACAGGCTGAGGCACCACTCAATAAAGTGTTACACAAAAGGCTTTTCATTTAACACAGTAAACACTAGCATCTCTCTCTTTTCTCTCTCTCCCCCATGTATATATATATATATATATAGATACAACATTCTGATTGCCATGTGCATGAAGTTATTTAATAAAGCTCCATTTAGATTTCTAGCCTCTAGCTGAGATTCTCAAATATGTCCTTTTATTGCTTGAAATAAAAGAAACATGTTTTTCTCTGTTGCAGATTTAACCAAAGCAGGAATTCATAAAATACATTTCAAAAATAGCAGTACAAAACTCAACAGCTCCACAAAAACCTGAAAGTATTTTTATAGTTACAGCAGATCTGGAAGGAGGAATTTTGGGGGAAATTTCCAGTAAAGTTATTAAAGCTGCAGCAGTAACATTCCACAAGCTTCTCTTTTCATTCACTCAACAACACATATATTCACTCAATCACACATTCACTCAATCACACGTTCACTCACTCACTCACTGACTCATACATTCACTCACTCACTCACTCACTGACTCATACATTCACTCAGTTATACTTTCACTCACTCATACATTCACTCATTCACTCAATCACTCACTCAATCATACATTCACTTAATCATACATTCACTCATTTACTCAATCACTATCTCATATATTCAATTATTCACTCACAGACTCATACATTCATTCACTCACTCACTCCATTATACATTTACTCTCTCATACATACGTTCACTCATACACTCACTCAATCATACATTTACTCATTCACTCATTCACTCAATCACTGTCTTATGTATTCAGTTATTCACTCACTGACTTATACATTCACTCACTCACTGACTCATACATTCACTCACTCATACATTCATTCATTCGCTGACTCAATCATACATTCTCTCACTCATGCATTCACTCAATCACTGTCTCATATATTCATTTATTCACTCACTGACTCATACATTCACTTACTCAATCAAACATTCACTTACTCACACATTCACTTACTCATACATTCACTCAATCATACATTCACTCACTCATACATTAACTCATTTACCCATTCACTAAATAAATGTCTCATATATTTAATTATTCACTCACTGACTCATACATTCACTCACTCAATCAATCATACATTCACTCACTCATACGTACATTCACTCACTCAATCATACATTCACGCACTCACTCAATCATACATTCACTCATTCACTCACTCAAGCATACATTCACTCATTCACTCACTCAGTCAATCTAACATTCACTCACTCACACATTCACTTACTCATACATTCACTCAATCATTCATTCACTCACTCATACATTCACTCACTCATACATTAACTCATTTACTCATTCACTAAATAAATGTCTCATATAATTAATTATTCACTCACTGAATCATACATTCACTCACTCACTCACTCAATCAGTCATACATTCACTCACTCATACGTACATTCACTCACTCAATCATACATTCACTCACTCAATCATACATTCACTCACTCACTCAATCATACATTCACTTATTCACTTACTCACTCAATCATACATTCACTTATTCACTCACTCACTCAATCATACATTCACTCATTCACTTACTCTCTCAATCATACATTCACTCATTCACTCACTCTCTCTCAATCATACATTCACTTACTCATACATTCATTTACTCACCTACTCAATCATGCATGAGTGAGTGAATGTATGATTGAGTAGGTGAGTTAGTAAGTGTTAGAATGTGTGTTAGAATGTCATACATTCACTCATTTATTCACTTACTCAATCACTGTCTAATGTATTTAATTATTCACTCACTGTCTAATACATTCACTCACTCACTTACTCATACATTCACTTAATCATACATTAACTCATTCATTCACTCACTGACTCATACATTTACTCACTCATACAGTCTTTTATTTACTTAATCATACATTTACTCATTCATTCATCCACTTAATCATATATTTATTCATTCAATAATTCATTCACTCATACAGTCACTCACTCATCCATACATTCACTCATTCACTTACTAACACATTCATTTACTTTTGCATACATTTACTCATTCACTCATACATTCACTCATTCACTCACTCACTCACTTACTGTCTCTTACAATTAATTATTTACTTACTGACTCGTACATTGACTTACTCAATGACACATCTACACACTTATTCACTCATTCACTCACTTACTCACTCATACATTAACTAATTTACTCATTCACTCAGTCACTGTCTCGTATATTCAATTATTCACTTACTGACTCATACATTCACTCACTCACTCATACATTCAGTCATTCACTCACTCATTCACTGTCTCTTACATTCAGTTATTTACTTACTGACTCGTACATTCACTTACTCACTCAATGAATTATTCACACACTAATTCTCTCATTCACTCACTCACTCATACTTTACCTCGTTTACTTTTTTCTCTCACTCATACATTTACTCATTCACTCAATCATACCTTCACTCACTCATAAACTCATACATTCACTCACTCACTCATACATTCACTTTTTCACTCACACATACATTGACTCATTCACTCATAGATTATTCACCCATCATTAGTCACCCATTCATACAATTACTCACTTATTCGCTTACTCAATCACTCATGCACTTATTCTCTTACTTGCACTCTTCTTAAACATTCAGACTTATACACTTATTTATTCACTCAAACACATACATTCACTCACCTTAAATATTCACTTACTCTCTCATACAGTCACTCATTTACCTATATACATTCATTTATTCACTTAGTCATACATTTACTCACTCAATCATACATTTTCTCATTCACTCATTAATACATTCACTCATTTGTTAATTCTGGCACTCATTCACTCAATCTCTTACTCATATTATCAGTCATTCACTTATTATCTCTGTTAGTACTTCTGTTAGTTTTTGTTTTCTGATATCATGGGCTTTTTGTTTTGATTGTCCCCTTTGGCTTTCTACATTCTCGTTATTGTGCTCACCTGTGTCTCGTTGCCTGCTTCACTAGTCTGTCTATTTAAGCCCAGCATTTCCTTACAGGTAATAACAGATCGGGCCTGGGTTTTCTCCTGTGCCTTGCCAGCGTTTGTACTGTGTTGCCTAGTAGTTTTGACCTTGCCTGTTCCTTGATCTCTCACTCATACATTCACTTATTCAGTCAATCTCTTCCTCATACATTTACTCAATCTCACACATTCACTCAATCTCTCACTCATACATTCATCCAATCTCTCACTCATATATTCACTTATTCACTCAATCCTGCCCTCATACATTCACTCAATCTCTCACTCATACATTCATTCAATCTCTCACTCATATATTCACTTATTCACTCAATCCTGCCCTCATACATTCACTCAATCTCTCACTCACACATTTACTCATTCATTCATTCAATCTCTGACATATATTCACTCAATCTCTCCCTCACACATTTACTCAATCTCTCATTCATACATTCACTCATTCACTCAATGTCTCACTTATACATTCACTTATACAATCACCCAATTTCTCACTTATACATTCACACATTCACTCAGTCTCTGACTCACACATTCACTCAAACATTTACTCAATCTCTCACTCACACATTTACTCAATCTCTCACTCACACAGTCACTCAAACATTCACTCAGTCTCTCACTCACACATTCACTCAATCTCTCACTCATACATTCACTCATTCATTTATGCAATCTCTCAATCATATATTCACTCAATCTTTCACTCACACATTTATTCATTCAATCTTTGTCATATATTAACTCAATCTCTCCCTCACACATTTACTAAATCTCTCATTCATACATTCACTCATTCACTTACTCACTCATTCACTTAATGTCTCACTTATACATTCACTCATACAATCACCCAATCTCTCACTTATACATTCACACATTCACTCAATCTCTCACATATTCACTCAGTCTCTCACTCACACATTCACTCAAACATTTACTCAATCTCTAACTCACACATTCACTCAATCTCTCACTCATACATTCACTCAATCTCTCACTCATATATTCACTTATTCATTCAATCTCTCACTCATACATTCACTTATTCATTCAACCTCTCACTCACACATTCACTCAATCTCTTATACATTCACTCAATCTCTCACTCATACATTCACTCATTCATTTAATCTCTCACTCATACATTCACTCATTCATTTAATCTCTCACTCATACATTCACTCAATCTCTCACTCATACATTCACTCAATCTCTCACTCATACATTCACTCAATCTCTCATTCATACATTCACTCATTCATTCAATCTCTCACTCATACATTCACTCATTCATTCAACCTCTCACTCACACATTCACTCAATCTCTTATACATTTACTCAATCTCTCACTCATACATTCACTCATTCATTTAATCTCTCACTCATACATTCACTCAATCTCTCATTCATACATTCACCCATTCATTCAATCTCTCACTCATACATTCACTCATTCATTCAATCTCTCACTTGTACATTCACTCATTCATTCAATCTCTCACACATTTACTCATTCATTCATTTATTCAGTCTCTCACTCATTTATTCACTCAATCTATCCCTCACACATTCCCTCATTCACTCACTCATACATTCACCCAATGATTCAATCTCTCACTCATGTATTCACTTATTCACTCAATCTCTCACAGAGATTGGCAGAGACATAAACATGAGACTAGCACTACTCTGTATATCGCGTGTATTTGGAATGTGCCGAAGTTGTTACCATCTTACCAGAGAATATTTCGCTTGTTGGAACAAGTTGAGACACAACATTCAACACTCATCTTAACGGAATGGAAAATTTTAGTCCTTGGTAATGTGGCGGTCACCAAAGGCACGTCATGCAAGGGTCTTGTCTGTTCCTGTTTTTAAGTTTATGATCGGCGGCTACATCAGCCAGTTTATATCGGAGGCGAAAATAAAAAAAAAAACTTTTTAATCAGCGGCAGCTGGCTTTTCCAACACATAAGAGATATTGGTGGCTACAGTGGTCTACAGCCAAAATGCTACTGAGATTAATATAGTTAAACTATGCTATTTTTGGGCCGCTGGGAATGAAAATGATGTTTGAATTTGTTGATTGGCTCTAGTTTTTAAGTTATGATACTGTGTCAGAATATACCACCCAGACTCAGGAATCATGAAGGATGAGTGAGTTATAGAGGGAAGTGATCTGAATTTAAATCAGAAGTCACTAAATAATACATCTTTCACTGAATCTAGGATTAAATCTTAGGTAAATTATGCTCTCTGATTTGTCAGTGTTTTATTCTTCAAATTTCGAGGGACACATTCATTTTTTGTTTGTTCAGATGAATACATGCCTTGTACTTGTGTGAACAGTGTAGATAACTTCTATGTTTGTAGTGACTTTTGCTGCACAAAAGCGCAGTATAACTACTGTGGCTAAGAAAGCCTACCACCTTGACTTTGGGTGCAAAATTGGGGATTGGGATAAAGAAACAGGTCCATGTCTGTTCCCCAGTGCTATGCTCACCAGAACCTATGTGCTGTCCTCCATATATGTTCTTAATTATATTACATTTTGTAACAAGACAATCTATGTTCCCCATAAACCCTAACCATAATATTTCATAAATTGTTACTTTGATGAGTATGTTTGATTTTGTTTCATCATACTACTTTTACAATATGGATACAATTGCTGTAGCTTACTTCTATAAAATGCACGGTACAATGGAAGATCCATTAATTTAATAAGAGCTGGGGAACATAGGTACTATTGAATTTAGGGACTGGGGAACATAGGGCTGATCCCTGTTGCACCAATTGTGCAACAAATCTTCACCAGAGGTTGAAGAGGGAAAGGAAATCGAGGCCTTTTACTGTGCCAATGATTTGGAGAGAGCCAACTGATCATAACAACCATTTTTACTTCTGCATGGTACCTCCAGTTGGGAAAGGTTTGACAAAGAAGAAAAACTGAACTGTGCAGTTCCATTTAATGAATACAAGAGACAGGCCAAGAAGCACCACTGTCAACACTGAATAACAACTTATCGTACTTATATATATATATATATATTAATAATGTTTTTTCCCACTTTTGTTTCAAATGTAATATAATATATAACATATATAAATTTATATCATGATATATTATTATATAAATAATTAGAGAAACTATGATTAATTAGATATTAAATAGAAATTATGAAAAAAAGATGATTATGATTTACATTTAAAACTCTAGTATAGCTATAGACACAATATAATTATGTGGACATGAAATGTAAAAAACTGAAATATATTAGAAAGATTTGTATTGTTATATTTGAATTCAGCATGCCAAAATCCATAATAACCCTCACAATTATTTTTCCAAAGCGGACAACTTTGAAATATTTTCTTGCTTTAAGAGACTGCGCACAGGTCTACCACATTGTGAAGGCCATAAATCTGTAAATATGAAACTTGTGGAATTATTTTTTTTAGAATTTGGTACATTTTATTCCAAAGATGAGACTAGGAAAATTACATGTATCTTGCTTTCATAGTAGCAAAGTTATTAATGTTTGAAATTGGGATATTTTTCCGTGACACTTTTCGTTATGCTAAAATTGATATTATTAAATGTTTAAAGCCACTGTATCTCAAAACTAATGATTTTGCACATGGTCTATTTATGATAAAAACATGACATTATGAAAGTATGAATTAAATTGTAAATCTTAAGTCAAGAGGCGTTTGGTGAGTTCACATGGAATTACCAATAATAAGTATATATATTGTTCCACATCTCTGCATCCGCCCTCATCTCTGCCACACAGTGGGCGTGGCAGCAGGACCCTCTCTGTATAATATTTGTGGCCATTGGAATTGGAACCTGGTTTCCTGAACCTGCCATGCGGATAATTAGTTTGGATTTGTTGGTTTCGTGATTCCAAAGCCTGAGCTTTCCTATCTAGGCCATCACACAGGTCACACACATGGCTGGATTACACACATCTGTGATGCCTTGTGTAATACAGGCTGGTATTGTACCTCCACTGGCTGTGTTGACAGTGTGTACCACATGTGATAAACAGCCCTGTGGTCCATCTTTATGAGGTGCACAATATGAAGATTACACTTACAGATGCTCTCTCTGTTCATCATGTTACAAAAACCTTAATGAGTAATAACTTTCTTACTGTAGGGGAGTGAACTTAACATTAACTTAGGGATCTTATGTGAAAGAGTATATTTCATGCTGTGAGCTGCTTAAAACCATTCCGTCCTACTTGAGCAGCTGCCATTTTCAGAATAGCTCATTTAGAGTCTGTCAGTGTCTTGACCTAGTACACACCAAAACAAGCCCATTTTAGATACCAAAAATGAGAAATCAACTACCAGGTCATGGAAGGATCTCCCCCGATGCTGCTGTTGATGTGGCATCACGTACAACAAGAAAATTTGTGGTGAGGCAAATTTATGAGAACATGTTTTTTTTTTTTGGTTCATGTAAAAATTGTACATTGCTCATCAAAACATAATTTCATAGTTAAATACACTGCCCAGCCAAAAAAACAGTTGCACACTGTAATATTTTCATGGAGTGCATTTAGCCTTGATCACAGCATGTAATCTCCATGGCACTGTTGCTCCAGTTGGTCAGGTCAAGGCTCAGCAAGCTCTTGGAGCAAAATTGCATCAACAGTGGAAGCTTATACACCATCGGGTTGATGAGCAATCCCTGGCTTCATATCTTATGAGGTAGCTGGCTACAGAAAAGGCGAAACACATCATCCCCTTCGTACAAGTTTGATCCGAGGACGAGAAGACCTCCCAGGGTGGGCCGGAGGACAAGTTGTCCATGTTCTCTCTTAAGAAAAGTGTAGTGTACATATATGAACACACAGAGACATATATACAAAGAAGAAAGCATTAACATTCCTGTCTCTGTGTGTCTGTGTGTTACTGTAACTCTGTGTGAAGTTAGTTGATGAATGGGACACCCAGCCCCTTGAGGGCATTAAACAGCCTGCTAGTGACCTCCACAAACCATATTACAACACATTTATTAATTCGTTTTCCAAACCGTTTAATCTTACTAGGATTGCAGGAAGGCTGGAAACCTATCTAAGCCGAATGCAGGGTACACCCTGAACGGATTGCCATTCCAACACAGGGCCGACACACACACAACCATTCACATTCACTCGATTTCTAACAGCCAGTTAGCCTAATGCGCATGTCTGTGGGAGGAAACCAGAGCACCCAGAGGAAACTCATGCAAACACTGGGGAGAATATGCAAACACAGACTTACCCTCGCCGAACCTGCGACTCCAGCCCAGGACCTACTTGCCATGAGCCAGATGTGCTAACCACTACACTACCAAACCACCCATTTTACAAATACAGTACTCTACGTTTTGGTTTGTTTTAGTGAATAAATATATTTTATAATACCAAAAGACATTAAAATTTTTAAATCTTTAGGAAAATTAATCTTCTTTTATTTAATTGTTTACTTAATTATTCATTTTTACATACTTCTTTTACCTCCACCAAGAAGGTTAAGGTTTACCCTCACTGTGTGAGATTGTTAGCATTCTTACACAAAAATGAATACGAGCATTTTAATGAAATTTCTACCAGAGGCGGTGCTTTGGAAAAATAAGACTCCATTAGATTTTAAATATGATCTGAATCAAATTCTGGATCCAGAATTTTTCTTTTATGGATTCTTTAACATTGTGAGATGGAATGATTTCTGGCATTTTGGTTCATATGGGAAATTGCTGGGCTTGGTTTCAGTAGGACAAAAAACACCAGATTTAGTGTAGTGTAGTAATAGTTACATAATAAAACTGTTTTTCATAACTATACCTTGAATAATTTTAATTCTATGGTTAATTCTGTTTGGTAATGTTGTCAAAGAAGAGTGGGCCAAAATTCCCCCTGATATGTGTGCTAACCTTGTGGTTAACTACAACAAACGTCTGTCCGCTG
>JAOUQZ010044677.1:0-11235 GCA_028564935.1 Neosilurus hyrtlii | reverse complement strand
ACACACACACACACACACACACACACACACACACACACACACACACACACACACACACACACACACACACATGCCCCTATATTACATACTAAATAAAGTACAAAGATAGTCAAAGCTTTAAAGCTGTTTTAAACAGCTCTGACGGGAAGTACTTGCTCATGGTTTTTGTAAGTGGTCAGCTAAGAGATGACACAGACACACTCAGTTTTAAACTTACCTTCATTTTAAACAATATTGGGACAAAAATTTTAAAAAATGGGGACAGATCCAGTTCCACTAGTGAAACTGTTGTACTATAATAAACTATGGTGAAGGCTGAAAGATACAGTTGTGTACTAAGAAATTTTATTAAACCAAGGAATTGGCATGCCATTTAATCGTTTATTTATCTTT
This sequence comes from Neosilurus hyrtlii, assembly GCA_028564935.1. Lineage (NCBI taxonomy): Eukaryota > Metazoa > Chordata > Actinopteri > Siluriformes > Plotosidae > Neosilurus > Neosilurus hyrtlii. The sequence continues at coordinate 10,842 of JAOUQZ010044677.1, read as the reverse complement.
CCTCCTCTATCCTGTGCCTTCCACCTACAGAGATTAAAGGGGGAAAAATGCCAAGTCATAGTCCCCATCTACAACTTATAAACAAGTTACAAAAACCTGTTACACATTAGCTTTTAATGTCTGGTGAAGAGATATCCTTGTTAAATATGTAAAATGAAAGATTGTGCACTTTTTAGAGTATTGCTTGGTAACCTACATCCAAGTAGATTGTATGAAAATTTATGCCTACAGATCACCTGGTAGTTCAGTTCCATAGTTCATAACCCCATTGTGATCCTAAGCCTTCATTACCAATTGATTGGGGTGTTTGTGTGGGTGAAGGGGTGGATAAACATTGTGATGATATAACATATGGTATTATCTGGTTTAGTTTTGCATAGCAAGTGGTTAGTAGTAAAAAAAATAAATAAAAAAGAATGAAATAAAGATCAGCCAGTTCCTTCTGTTGGCAAAAACGAGCAGAGCATAAGCCTTGTGCCCATCTGCTTTGCCACCCTCTGCTACTTTTTTCAGTCTGCTTTTAACATTAGCATTTCTGGTAAGAATGGGAGGCACAGTAGCGTACTGGTTAGTAAAAAGACTTGTAGTTTGAGTCCTTGGCTTGGCAAGGAAATGCTTCTGTGTGGAGTTTGCATGTCCCACCCATGCTTGCATGGTTCCCTCTGTGTGCTTCAGGTTCCTCCCACAGTTCAAAGACAAGCACAACTGGCTGTTCCAAATTGTCCCTACGTGGGAGTGTGAATTGTTGTTCATGTGCTGGCTCTGCGATTAACTGGCCAGCTCTTTAAAGTGTACTCTGCCTTTGCCCATAGTGTGTCCATGGTATGGGCTCCAGCCTCCCCATGACACTAGTAGGATTAAGCAGCTCAGCAAATTAATAAATGGATGAATGAATAAATGAACTAATGAACAGAAAATGGTAATATCTAGCTTGAAGACATAAATATATGTATTGTATTTTATTTATTTTATATACACTATCTATGGTCAAATCTGAAATGTTTAAGTTAAAATCCCCAGGTACTTACCAGTATCCATCCAGAAAACTTCAAGATATAATAGATCCACCACAAGATTTAGGATGTACGTAATGAGTGTTTCACCAAATGTGTCAATTGTTTCACCAGACATGTTCATTTATTTTAATCTAATATGAACATTCTCATATAGAAGCACATGGGCTTTCCTGTTTAGTTTAGACAACAGGTTTTTAAGCAGGGTTCAAATCCAGAGAGCAGCACTGCAGAACATTTTTGTACTGGATTGGGAGTGTTTACAGTAACTCATCATTTTATTGCAAGTCCTGTATATGGCCAAGACTGAACCTCTTGGCAGAAGCAAGTATCTCAGAGTTTATAATGTCATCTTTTTTAGGACCCCACAACCAATATCTCCCACCAACACCATCATCATGATTAACCACTAAACCTTACTGTAGTATCACAGATTTCCTTTTTATACATCCCGATGTTTCACCAAATATGATGGTGTGCCTTACATTTACATTACATTTACATTTCCAGCATTTGGTAGACTCTCTCATCCAGAGTGACTTACACTTATAATTTTTTTATACAACTGAGCAATTGAGGGCTAAGGGCCTTGCTTAAGGGCCCAACAGTGGTGATAGTGGGGATTGAACCACTGACCTTCGGATCAGTTACCCATCATGCACCATGCTATCCTTATTATACGTTTATCAGTACTTTAATCAGGACAATGGCTGTCATACTGTCAACTGAGTGATATATAGTGCTGCTGTGTTACTGGAGCTCCCTCCTCTAAAATCACCAGTAAACAGGTGTGTGTGTGTGTGTGTGTGTGTGTGTGTGTATTTCTCTTTAGGTTGATTTTGGGGATGATGATCACATCCTCCTTCCTTTCCATGTGGTTAAGTAACTCTGCCACAACAGCCATGATGCTGCCCATTGCCAATGCCATTCTGGAAAGCCTGTATGGAGACCTGGAAACACTAAGGAAGAGGTCACAGATCACAAGTGACCCTGATGGTATGCAAGAGAGTGCAGTTATATAATAGCTGTCTGTGTTTGTTTAAAAATGGTATAGAGTATTCATCACTCATACAGTTGCTTTTACTACACTGCTGTTGAATGCACGATTTTGATTGGTCAGTGGGTCTTAATTATCTTTTTCTTTTCTGATAAAATTTATATCAAGACTTATATAGACTCCTATTTTGCACTTTAGCAAATTATAATGAAAAATAATAGTAATAAGTAATAATTAATTTATAATTAATCATTTGTACCAATATCACTTGCCACAAAACTACCTATTATAACTTAAGTAAAAAAGTTGAAGTAATAATATTAACTAATATTAACAATATTTAACATCTGATGGTTTGTATCTATTTAATATTATTTTGAATTCAGTTTTAATATACAAGTAAGCCAACACAACCATGTCCTATACCTATAACCTATAACCTATAGGTTATAGGTGTAGGAGAGAAGAAAAAAAGAAAGCGTCTGTCTTGTGCACAGTTGTTTATAAGTTTTACAAGTTATATCAAGAGCTCACTCCTTTTGTGGAAGTTCCATAATATTAATAGCAATTATTATTCAGTAAAGTGTCAAATAAGGGCCAGCACGGTGGCGTACTGGTTAGCACATCTGCCCTTCTCCCTGTCCTTGTGTGGGCTTCCTCCGGGTCCTCCAGTTTTTTTCCCACAGTTCAAAGACATGCACATTAGGCTAACTGGCTGTTCCAATTTGCCTTTAGGTATGAGGATAAAAGGTTGTATGTGTATGTTGGCCCTGCAGTGGTCTGGCGATTAGTTCAGAGTGTAACTCACCTTCACCTGGTGTTGGCTGATGTAGGCTCCAGGCTCCTACTATTATTAGTGGTTTGGCAAATGAGTGAGTGATGAGTGATGAATGTCAAATTATTATATTGTTTAAATAGCAAACCATTGATGTGATATTATTGGATTCACATTCAGTCGTAGTGTGTCATACCATGCCATTGTTGTGGATTTTTTTTCTTCAACAGCATGCCCATTTGTGTTTTATTCTTTGTCTTAAAGCTTCTGGTCTGATTGGTCAATCCATTCTGTTTATATCTTAAAAATCCAACAAAATCATTTTCAGTGGATGTACTCACTTCAACATAAAGATGATGACGACAGCACATACAGAATAATAGACTATTTTTTCTGCATGTTTTATATATAAACAGGTATGCTCTCCTGTTATACATCCTTCCAAAGCTGTAATTATATCACTGAAACTATTATGCTATGACTGATAAAATGATAAGAGGTTCTGAGTTTTTTCCTAGCATGCTGTTTCAAGTTAAAAATATTTCATCCTAGATAAATATGTATAAAGGAGTGGACGTGACACTGCAGTCCCATTTCTACATGTAACATCATGTTGGCTGGCTGACTTTAAGCAGAAGAATGCAATACTTTAAACATGTAATACTGAAAACCAGCCAAACCACATTTGAGGATGTTAAAAAAAGGTTAAAAAAGGAAAAAGATTTTATGAATGCTGTGTTTCAGATATACTATGTAACAACTGTTTTCTTTCTCTTCAGGCGAGTCGCAGGTGAAGCTGCATGTACTGCTCTCTGGAAAACAGACACTGACCTCAGATGACAGGTGAATGTCTAAAGAATACTGCTGCAAACCTGTAATGCATAGCAACCAGTATAGCCACAGTGGGTATAGAAAATAATCTAAACCTTAACCACTTATATTCACATTTTGTTGCATTGCAGCCTAAAATAAAGACACACTCACTCACTCACTCACTCACACACACACACACACACGCACGCACGCACACACACACACACACACACACACACACACACACACACAACCAGTTTTAATAATTCTGATTACTTCAGCATAAACAAATCTGAAAGCAAACAATCAGCTGTGGGTACTGGCTTAAGACCTCAGGGATAAAGTTGTGGACAGGCACAAGTTAGGGTTTGGACACAAAAAAATTTCAAAGGCTTTATCAATCCCCAGGAGCAATATCCATATAAAAGCCTATAGTCAAGATATGGAAAGAGTTTTTTAGTACTAGGAAGCTTTTTAGATCTGGTTATCTCTCCAAATTGGAGAGACAGACAAAGGAGGAATCTTGTTTTAAAAGCCACCAAGATATATAGATATATAGATTGCCATAGAAACTTTGAAAATTCTCTGAATTTTTGGCAAAACACAATCATTGCGTGCAGGTGAAAACAATATCACAAGCCACTCCACAAGTTTTGCAAAATGCTCCATGTAGTTTCTGAGGCCGAATGGAAAAAGGTGCTGTGGTCAGATGAGCCTAAAATCAAAAGCCCAAAATCATAGTTGACTATACAGTGACTGAAGAAGAACATAGTGAAGGTCCTTGTGTGGCTTTGTTAGAGCCCATACATAAACCCTATTAAAAATCTGTGGAATAACTTGAAGATTACTGTACACCAGCAGTCACCATCCAGTCTGACTGAGCTTGAACAGTTCTGTAATGAGGTGTGGGCAAATATTGCACAGTTTAGATGAGCAATGTTGGGAGGCAAGTAAAACAGCTGGCTCATGGCTGGAATCAAAACAAAAGGTGGTTCCTCAAAGAACTTACACTGGGGATGTTTCCCCTGAACTGTTACTATTATATCTTTTCCTTTTTTTTTTTTTTTTAAGACAAAAATTTGAAGAGGGTTATGCTTTTCTTGCCCCAGTGTTTTTTTTTTAAAATATAACAGCTAGTTTACTTACTGAGAATTAAGCTTTATTAATATAACGCCATAAAGTCTAGAGAATGATGACTAAGATTTCAAAGCATATTCACATGAAAATCATTAGTAAATGTTAAGCCATGAATTGTAATCAGTGATTGTGGCTAAAGTGTAACTTGGTCACTAAAGTCACCAGTTAGTGATTTGATCCTTGCCTTGAAGTATCTCATCAACTTCTGACGCTGTTCTGGTCTGACACTGATCACCAGACATCAAGCATCAATCAGTCTGTCCTACAACCACCCATGGCCAGGTGACAAAGGAACACAGTGATTTATCTCTGGGTGGATTTTATCGCTGGGGGGCCAATGTGTTTTAATGGTATGGGTTTTATAACTTTATAGGACTGATGTAATAGAGAAGATTGAACAGACCAGTCAGGAGGAGGACAGGAAGGAGGCAGAATACCACCTGAAAGTTTGGAAAGGATTTCTTATTTGTATCCCCTATGCAGCCAGCATTGGGGGAACAGCCACCCTCACTGGAACTGCACCCAATCTCATTCTCATTGGACAGCTAAAGAGGTTAGTGTGAGAAGAATTATACGATTTTGCTGCCTAAACACAACATCCATCCACTTATTCACTCTGCCTCCCACATAACATGCAACACTAACTGCCCAATAACATTTACTGTTCAACAAAAATGACTTTGCAAAATGGACACCATTCCATTAAGAAATATCAGCTCTTGCAATATTAAGATATTATACCTTTAAAAAAAAGCCTTCACCTGAGTCCCTAATATTAAATGCTTTAATTCAAACCACCTACCCTTTATTCGGCAGTTCTGACTTTTTTAAAAACAAAGTTAAAAGCTCACTTTAATGTAGCTTACACTGATCAGCAGATTCTGATTTTATACAAATCAGAAGTTCAAGAAGGTCAAATGAAAAGGCATTCTTTTTCAGTAATACTAAATCAGGAAACATTAGATATGAGCTCTTTTATCCATGGTATGAAAAATACAGTAGTGACTAGTACTTCTGCCTCACAGCAAGAAGGTCACGGGCTCATCATAGACATTTCTGGATAGAGTTTGCATGTGCTTCCTGTGCTTGTATGGGTTTTTTTTATGGGTATTCCGCTTTCCTACCACAGTCAAAGACATGTGCATTATGTTAATTGGCTGTTCCAAAATTGCCCATAAGTATGAGTGTGAATGTTTTTTTGTGAGTGTTGGCGAGCTGTTCGGGGTGCTCCCTGCCTTTGCATGGAGTCAGATGAGATTGGCTCCAGCCCCCCCGCGAAACTAATAGGATTAGAAGGTTTGGCAAGTGAATGAATGAATCCTCTAGCATGCTAGCTATGTTAGCTAATGTTGACACATTTGGTTTACATAAAATATGTTTAAAAAAAATCTATGATGAATATAAATTTTAAAATTGTTAGTTGAAAAACTAATGGGAGGAAGAAGAACTCCAATTATTTCATTTATTCATCCATTTTTTTAAGCTGCTTAATCCTAATTAAGGTTGTGGGGAGGCTGGCGCCTATCTCAGCTGACTCTGGGTGAGGGCAGGGTACACCTTGGAGAGGTGTTAGGCCTAACTAGATGTTAGAGTGAGTGTGCATGGTTGTATGTGTGTTGGCCCTGCAATGACCTGGTTAGTTGTTTAGGGTGTGCCCCACCTTCGCTCAGAGTCAGTTAAGATGGGCGCCAGCCTCTATGTGACCCTAATTAGGATTAAATAAATATGTTATTGTTTAACTAGTCTTATGAAATCTGTTAGATTTTAATTGACTGAATTACAAAGTATACAGAAAGAACTTTCACCTTGTTTTTGAATAACTAAGTTGGAAACAGTTCAAGAAGACTGTAATCCTTCTCTGGCAGTATTCAGTGATTACTAACCTTAGCAACTATTTGTTGACTAACCACACACTTACTGAAATTGCAAGAAAAAAAATTAAATAAAATGAAAAAAAAAAATTTAAATTTAAAAATTAAATAAAATATATTTTTTGAAAAATTACAAATAAATAAATTAATCAAAATTTTAAACATGAATACAAAAATAAATTCAAAATAAAATAAAAAACAAAATAAAATAAAAATGAAATTGCACGAAAATAACAGACATTTATAATCCAATACTATATGTCTTGGCTCTTAGTTGGCTCTTGGTTTCTTCTAATTTACATAGATAGTTCACAGTGGCATTTTAGAATGAGATGTTAGTTGCCCTGAGATGGCCTGGCAAGCTATCTAGAGAGCAAGCTATCTACTGTGCTCTCACCCAGAGTCGGCTGAGATGGGCGCCAGCCACCCTGCGACCTTATTTAGGATTAAGTTGTTCAGAAAATGAATAAATGGATGTATGAATGTTAGTTGCCCAGCTCAAAGCTATTGTTCCCAAACCCATGTTTTAATGCAAATTTTGGAAGAATGCATTAAAAGGTGAAAGTTGCCAAATATTGAAAAATAGATATTGTGGGTGGGTGGGTTTTTTGGAAAAATGTTTTCCATCTGTCTGTCTCTGTGTTTGGCTCAAACATTTTTGATTAAAGCAGCATGTTGCTCCCTATTTAGGATTTGTTAGTCAATGATTTTTTTATAATTTGCAGGTTAGAAAAACATGTTATGACATGTTAGGAAATGTAGACAGCAATCCCTCACTCCAGTAGATTATTCATTCCTTAATCCATTATCCTTGTCACTTATCACCTGTCACTTGTCACTAGAAGGAATCTCGGCTGACTCTGAGCAAAAGGCAGGGTACACTGTGAACAGCTCGTCAGTCCATCTAATAGATCATACATTTTGTTAACTACTTAAGATGGCCCTGGGTTTGAGATCTATGAAATTTGAATGTTCTTGCATGGGACTCCTCAGGGTCCTCTAGTTTCCTCCCAAAGACATGCACATTAGGCTATTTAGGTATTCCATATTACCCCTAGATGTGAGTGTGACTGACGGTTGTGTGTATATGTTGGCCCTGTCATGGACTGGTGCACTGTTAAGGGTGTACCCCGCCTTCACCCAGAGACATGGATGCAACTCAAAATGGGCTCCAGCGAGATGTCGGTTGATGGCCTGAATGTAGTGAATAAGTAGGTTATCAGTTGGCTTTTTCTTTCCACATGGATGAGAGATATAAAATTGAGGCTCAAATAGTGAAAGAGTGTTTCAGGGAGCATGAGGAAACATTTTCACACATTAACTGGTACCACATAGTCCTGATCATAACCCTATTGAAAGTATTTGGAATGTACTGGAGAATACTTTAAGGAATGGCTTGGTTTTTCCATCATCTGCTCAAGATTTCAGTGAAAAATGAACCCAACTCTGAAAGGAAATAAATGTTTAGATGCTGCTTAAGTTTTTTGAATCAGTGCAATTTCAATCTTGCACTTTACTCAAGGCTTAAGGTGGCCCAACTAAATAAAACAGTGCGTGACTTTGTTTGAACACGATACAACTGAAGTTTAACAGAGTACTCCTAACTTTTAATAACCATAAATACTAGTACTTCCCTACTTACATAATGTGATGAAGTACTATATGTTATAAAAAAGCAAGCAAACAAAAACAAACAAATAAATAAATGACAAACTATTTTGCAGCTATTTCCCAGAGTGTGACTTGATCAACTTTGGTTCATGGTTCATCTTCGCTTTCCCACTAATGATCATCTTCCTTATCATCTCATGGATTTGGATTGCCTTCCTATATGGAGGACTCAGCACAAGGTGAAGTCAACCCTAACACACACACACACACACACACACACACACACACACACACACACACACACGCACACAGGCACACACACACACATGTTCTTGCAGCTATCATTGCTGTCAAAAATGTTGAATACACAAATGCATGTATTCACATACAAAATTCATTAATGAATGAACTAATTGTTACATTTATTATTTATTTTATATTTATTGTGTTAATCTGTGTGTGTGTGTGTGTGTGTGTGTGTGTGTGTGTGTGCACGCGTACTTGTGCATGTTTGTATATTTAGACTGTGTATAAACAAACGCAATGATCGTGCAGCTGCTGAAGCAAAGGCGTATCAGGTCATTGATGAAGACTACAAAAGGCTGGGTCCTATGACGTGAGACTGCATGCTGGAATATTCTAAACAGAAAACATAATTTTTTTGCTTAGGGATACACTACAGGCCAAAAGTATGGAGGCATAGAGTAATTGTAAGCTATTAAACACCCACTTCAGGTAATCGGATGTGTTTTATCTGAATATGGAGAGAAAAATTATTAAAAGAAGAATTAATTGTTTCCACTATTTATACGGAATCTATTAATTTTTTGTAGATGTTTCCCGATGCTTGGCCTCTAGCGTAGCCCCTGTATTATAAAATCAATTATTTTATTATCAAACAACATGTTTGTATATGTAACATGTATACTACAGATTAAAAAGGGTAAAAATAAATAAATCAATAAAAGGCCAAGAACACCTTAAAAGATAATTTGTGCAAGTATATACTTTAAAAATGATATTTGTGCAAGTTTATAAGGTTTTTGACTCAATTCTGCAGCAAAATATTTAGTTTTTTTTTTTTTTTTTTTTTTTGGGTTTTTTGTTTTAGATTTTTTTTTCTTGTAGTGGTGCTATTGTGCTTAGGTTATCTAGATGAACTTTGACCATTCTGAGCTTTTCGCATACTAGCAGAATGGAAGTAAAGGTATTCAGATGCATGCTTGGTCTGCACTGTGTTGAAAATTGATAAAAAACGAATGCATATATGATTTCATTTTTATTTATTTTCATCTGTAGAAATATCCCTTAGTAGTTGTCACACCAGACCTTTGCTTTTGGACTGCTGTAAAAAGCTGTCTTGTCCACCAATATATACATGGATTTTTCCGGTGAATTTATTTTGGGACTTTTTCTCCCTGCCTACTAGGATTATTTTGTAGAGTAGTAGTTTGATTGCAGTGCTTGTGTTTAACTGCAGTTGAAGAAGGAAGAGCACAAATACATTCTTCTATTTACTTTGATCTCAATTGGCTTTTATCCAAAACAGTAGTAGTTTATCTGAGGCAGCACACAAATGAGCAAATGTAGGTTAAGGGCCATGCACAAGAGACTAAACTGCTATATACTGGTGCATGGTGGTGCTGTAAACGCTGAAGCAATGCTGAAAATGCCTGAAAATTAACCACACAGACATCAGCTGATCATGGACACCTCTTTGTGTCCAACTGCACTCATAGGTCATAGGCAGTTTAACACAGGCTTCTACCAAAAAAAGCGGAAATCCTATGGCTTAGTGAGTCACACTGTGTAACAGAGGACAGGAATATCTACAATGGCAGTTTAACTATCATTCTACACTTTGATGTATAAATTGTGCATGAAGAGTGAAAGGTGTGGGCAGAAGAGTTGAAGCCCAAAAATTTCAGTAAAAGCCTAAAAAAAACGTTTCCCGCCGTTTTTCTTACAGTGGGTGATGTCACTCACTCAAGCAAGCGCAATAGACACCCATTCAAAACACACCAACTGCCAAAAACGAGCATGAAATATAAACTGCTGTCATTCAAACACTATACAAGATATCAAAAAGTTGACCTGAAGGTTAATAGCCCAACCTCTTGTGACTTGTTTAAATTAAGTCTCTAGTTAAAATTAAGTCTCTAGCACAAAGTATGCCGAAGCAGTTACAGTTCAAAGAGGACCAAGTTTTCAAGGATTTACACACTCTTCCCATTCATTTCAATGGGAAAAAAAATTCAGAAAAGGCTACATTTTTTAAAAAGTATAAAAAATATCAAAACTCGGAATGTAAGCAGGAATGTCCTGAACGAGCTGAACGTTTTTATGGTTAAAAATCTCAACCATCAAAACAAAAGTATGCGGGACTAGTTCGACGCCGAAAAACTACGGAAGAATACGTTTATGGAATAAAAATTACAACAAAAATAGTATGAATGATTTCAACATTCACACTAATAGGAATAAAGATTACAACAACAATAGTATGAATGCTTTAAGCATTCACACTAATTATTACTAAATGGAATTTAAAATACCGTGTTTCCCCGATAATAAGACCTACCCTTACTTCAGCAGAACGGTCCAAAATAAGCCCTACCCCGAAAA
>JAOUQZ010044676.1:0-11235 GCA_028564935.1 Neosilurus hyrtlii | reverse complement strand
CCCCCCCCCCCCCCCCAAAAAAAAAAAAAAAAACTGAAAAATAACGAGCTTTGAAACAGTGCCGTAGGCATCCAAAGTCGGCTAAAACAGCCCTCTTGTGCAATGCCTAAGGACTCAACTTAAGAGCTACATCAAGGTCATGCAGCTGTAGTATATAATCTATTGGCATGTTGCTACCCTAACATGCACTAACAAAAGCAGACGGTTTCTAATTTTCCATAGGCTTTCTACAAGTTATGATCATATCACCAACACATATACGTGTACAGTATTTGAACTATACGGATTGCACAGATTGGGACTTCTGGTGCTCAAACAGTGCAGCTGCAAAAAATGCACACTTACATAAATGTGAATATGTGCCTGCTTTCTGGTAATACTTGCATGCACGCCTTTGTATTTTTGTGTCTGGTTACATTTTAAACCAATTTATTTAAATTTGGAGTTGTTATTATTAACCCTTGTAGTCACCTTTAGAGAAACTTTTCCTGTGGTGAGACAGCGACCTGTTCGCTCAGGTATAATTCAAAGAGCTCCGTGTTACAGAATTACTGTTCGATGGAAAAGTGCTAGTAAAACACACAACTTAAGGCACCTTAGGGAATAAGATGACCTTGTACAGAAATTTTATTTCTAACAAGACAGATTTACACTTCCTCAGTGAAGCTGTGTTCTCCTGTGAGTTGTCTGTGCTTAACAACTGGGTCAAACTTTGCTTATAATCCATTTCCTGCTGTTTAAAGTAATAAAGTCGGCGTCACAGAACGCAAACTCTAGTAAAAATTGAAAAGTACTGCGAGGGGATACTGGGAAAATTGGTCAACACGTACCACATGGGTAATCTCGGGAAATGACTGCAACTGATGTAGTTATAAGTGTCATGAGTCTATCATTACAGGACCTTCGTAGAATACGAAGTAGATTACAGAATACTGGTAGAATACATGAGAAGCTCCAGGAACGAAAACATTTCAGAATTGTGCTCATCAAAGTGACTGAAAGGAATAGTTTTCATTTTTCGCATGGGAAGATCAGTATGTGCATCACTATTGTTAGTAGTCGCAGCTATAAGTACTAGTACTTGAAAAATGATGCCTGCTCATCTCAATTACGAGCTAATCTACATTTTTCTTAAAACAATCCCGAGCTATAAAAGCATGAAAAAAAGCATAACAGCATGAGAGAGAACCCATCAGATTGTCCACTCAGCAGTTTCACGTGCATAGCTGATTAAGTGTGTAATGCGTGCACTGATTAGACAGTACACACAGGTCAGTCTTTCTAGCAACTTCTTGTAAGCGGATTACTTCCTCTGTGGACAATCCAAACCTGTGCAGCACCGTGTCTTTCCCAAGACCCTTCACAGAAATGGGAGGGAAATAAGCAAATAACTAATGTTTTTTTTAAAAATGCACAGATTATTAATGTTTTTGATATGATCCCTATATCACAGCCAGAAACAAACTGATACCAATACGTGCATGATTATAAAAGTCGTATGACTTGGTACAAATGGTCATTTAGATACTTGGTACGTGTTTGAATCATAACAGACTACAGCTGGAAACTGGAATGTGTGCAAGGGTTTTCAAAAACTTGTGGATTGTGGAGGGGGACGTCACAGGGGGAAGACTTGAGTTGAGCTTCTGCTGAAACTCATCCATGTTAAGGTTGGACTGGCAGGAGATACCCACCATAACCTGACCTGAGTGTGAATGACCATGTCAAAGGGGTGGATAACGTCCTATTGGCTGTAACGATTCTCAGAACTGCACTTTCTGCATCCACAAGCAAACTATCACTTTCATTTAGAATTTTATAAATTTAGAAGACCATACACTGTGCTAAACAGTAAAGTGTTTAATCGCTTTCTGACACTACTCCAGAGTGTCGATAAATACATAATGCTGTTACACAATTAAAACGTGACAGGTCAGCGTCAACGTCAGCTGGTGGAGCATCCATACCAAACATTCAGATTTGAGGATTTGGATTGATTTCATTCACTAAACCATAACTTTATTTTATGTCTTGTTCCATTTTAACTTTCTATCGTCTCCTTAATGACTATTGTTAATTGAACGCTACTGTTCGTTTACAAATAGATGCACACTTTGGTTACGTGTAAAAATCTTTTAAACTTAAATCGCCCCTGTTTGTGTTGTGATGTGCTAGAACTCCTGATTTTGTCACCCACCTACTGTCATAAGGAAGAACGCAATGCATGATGGTATTACTTGGGTAGAGACTGTGTGCTCTGTTATGCGATACTTTTCACAATGCATTATGGAATATATAGAGTCCACTATATAACGTATAATAATTCTCACTATACGTATGGACACTACTCAAAAACGATATCGTACACTAAGCAGTGAGTTGTGAGTGATTTCAGACACTCCAGCAGCATCAGAGGGTTTTCGAATAGAATTATGGGTAATGTAGGAAACTGTCAGCTAAAGTAACCATCAGACCATCATGTTGATGAAATAAAGGAAGTTTAAACTAGATCTGCAACACGGAGGCGAGCTTTCATATTAAAGGTTAAAAATCTGTCAGTAGCAACATTTAGTGAGGGAAATAAAGACCGCAGCTTCATGGCAGAAAACAGTTCAGTGGAGTGAGTAATATGAAAACCCAGTTTAAAAATAGCGCAATACCGTCTGCATTTCGGCTGGGGGTGTTTTAGTTTAGAGATCACAAAAATGTGTTACACTTGTTAACTGCTTGTCTATTATTTGCTTACACGGCTGAAGCAGGCCCCATTTAGAGAAAGCACAGATTTTACTTTCTCAAATTGCACTGTGAGCCAGCAGAGCATTTAAAGGAGCTATCTAACAGCTGTTGTGACAATTACCACCTTCGCCAAGGAGGGTATATTTTTATCAGCGTTGGTTTGTTTGACCTATTAGTGTCATACATAATAAAAATTATAAATGGATTTTGTTAAATTTTCTTAGCGAGCTGGAGTATGACCCAAATAACACTCCATTAGATGCTGGAGATAATTCAGATGAGACTATGGATTTAGGAATGTATTCTTTAACATTCTAAGATAGGGTGGGTTTTTTGGAAGTGTTGTATTACAGCAATCCCAGCAGGGGGTGCTGTTTTCCTTTGGTTATTTTTTTTGACATGTCAGACAGTCGTGCTCTCCGAGCGTTTCTAGCTTGTATCTCACTCAAACTCATTTGCCGAACTGTTTAATCCTACTAGGGTCATGCGGAAACCTCACCGGGCAAAGGCAGGGTACACCCCGAACAGCTCGCCAGACCATTGCAACGCCAACACACACAACCATTCACACTCACACTTGGGGGCAATTTGGAACGGCCAATTAGCCTAATGTATGTCATTTGACTGCGGGACGAAACCGGAGTACACAGAGGAACCCACCCAGGCAGGGGGAGAGCATGCAAACTCCACACAGAATTGCCCAAGGCCGGGACTTGAGCCCAGGACCTTTTTGCTGCGAGGCGGATGTGCTAACCTGTACAACACGTGTTCGTTTAAGATTTTATTTCTATTTTTGAACTGTAAGAGTGTGTGGTTTGTACAGAACTGTGGAACTACTGTCTGTGAAAAGAATGCTTTAGAAAGAAAAATGTTTGACTTGTTGTCACACATGTACAAGGCTTTGATGATGTGTTCAGCTAAAAAGAAATCACAAGAAGCTCAGCATAAAGAACCCCAAGAAATATTGGCTTCCAGCAAACAATCCATTTGTTCTCTTTTCAAAAAAATCCAGTGAAAGTGTTGTTTTCATATTTATTATGTCTGGTTGCTTGTTTTGTTTGTAGTATGTTAATATTAACATGTGCAGGAGTCTTGATCGGGACACTTTAATGTGCGCCATCTAATTTCACTCAAATAAACCAAATAAATTCCTGATGCCCTGAAGACGACGAGTTTTAAAAGGCTACTCAATTCAAATTAAATCCTCAACAAACTTCCTCATACAGAATAAACACACAAGAAGATTTTCGTAAAGCCCACACATCTGTGGGTTCGGCGTTTCGGGATCTGTCTTCTCGTCCCCTTTACGCTACCTGAGTCGGAGCGGATAACAAGAATAAGATGCGCGTGCACTTCTGCAGTAACTTTAATGAGCGTTCTATAAATACTCCTCGAGTGCATCCAGGGCTTTGTGTAAAACAGGTGGGCTTGAGTTTACCTCTTTAACACTAATGGAAAGCACTTAGTGTGGCGCTCTGATAGGACAGGTGACTCATCAGTTTCCTGATCACAGCACAGGCGGCAGATGAGATGGTCTCATTTTTATCTACGCCGTCACCGTGCGTGTTCACAGTGTGTGAAACTGAGCAAGTATTACAGGTGATCCTGGGAGAAAAAAGAAATACACTAGCACAGACGGGAGCTTGGTTAAAACACGTTTACTATAATAAACAAAATCATGGTTGCCAGATGAGTAGGTTTTCTGAAGCACTGGGATCCTTTTTTAAGTCAAGTGGGTGGAGCTTTTTCTCTATATTACTCACACTGATGGGAATGAGCTATAACATAGCAGTGCTACATAAAATTCAGATATACAATGGTGTGGGGCGAGGGCCAGACACACAAGAACAAACTGGAAGCTGGGTTTTTCTTTAAAATACATTTGATTCATTATCTTCATATTAAAATGATTTACACCCCATTCCAACAGAGTGTAAGTATTGCAATGTAATACTGAAAGCAGGATCAATTAACACAATGATACGGCAAAAATATCTCCACACATTTCTAAAATCTACTGATTCTACAGCCTCGCCCAAGTGGCGCAATGGAAAAATGTCTGCACGATCACCAGGAGCTTGTGAGATCAACCCCCTGGATGATTCAGACAACCTAAGAGAAGTGATTGGCGTAGTTCACAGGGCAGGAGTGATAGCCTACAATCTCTTCCCTGCCACTAAACACTCATAGGTGTCTGTGATCTCATGTACACCAAAGGGTGGATCGTACTTTCCTAAAAACGTGTTACACCTCTCAAAAAATGCAGTCAGCTGGGATCACTCATTGCTTTATAGCAGTCATGTGATACAGAAGACCTGTCTGATGGGTGTCAGCTGGATAGAATTAAATGAATAAAATACGTGGGGGGAGGGAGTTTGGTTTTGTTTTTTTTAGAATTTTCCCCCCAGACCTCTTCTTTTAAATAAATAAATAAATAGGTAAATCATTATATCCATAATACCTCTGAAAAATTTAATTTGCCTCAACATGCTTTATAAGGGAACTTTGGCAAGAAGGATTAAAGGAATAATACCAAAGATAATTGGGGGGGGGCTGGTTCAGAATGATTTTATTCGTGGCCGACAAGGATTTTATAACATCAGGAGACTTTAGAATGTTATATACAATCAAAAAAGGGCACCAGACACTGCTCTGTCGTCACTGGACGCTGAAAAGGCCTTTGACAGAGTGGAATGGACCTATCTGTTTGAAATTCTAGCAGGTTTTGGCCTGGGGGAGACTTTCTGTAAGTGGATTAGATTACTTTTCAAGGAATCATATACAGAAATTTTAACTAATAATAATAATAATAATAATAATAATAATAATAATAATAATATCTCAAAAACTATTAAAAATACACCGAGGGTGTAGACAAGGGGACCCCTTTGCCTGCATTGCTGTTTATCATGGCTACTGAAGCATTTGCAATTGCTGTAAGATCACATGACAATACTTCAGGTATAACTATAGGTGAGCAGGAGCACCGTCTGGCTTTGTACGTGGACGACGTGATTACATTTCTCAAGAAGACAAACATGTTTATCCCTGCCCTGTTAGACCTGATTAGGGAATTTGGTAAGTCTGGTTCTAAGGCAATAAGATTAATAAATCTAAAACATCAATTATGCTAATAAACCACAAAGAACAGGACAGCTCACCTACAGTAGCTGCAGTAGCTGTAACTACAGTAAGCTGTAGATTGCTTCACTTATTTAGGCATTCAAATTGTACCGACGCTCAATAATATTGTAGAAGTGAATTATAGACTGGTGATGCAAGAAATCTCAAAATCTTTGGATAGAAGGGTGTCTTTACCAATGTCATCATTAGGTAAAATAAACACTCTGACAATAAATGTGCTTCCTAAGCTGTTGCATATGTTTCAGAATAAACCACAACCACCAAGTCCTAAAGAAACCACTCTTTTCATCAGGATGCGTCAGTCACTATTGCACTTGCTCCATGATAGAGGGGGGGGCTTAAATGTCCAGATCTGCTCTGGTATTTTTGGGCTGCCCAGATGAGAACGCTGATGTTCTATCATACAGAAGAGGACGCTCCGCTGTGGAGAGAAATGGAAGGTCAAGGACTGAATTTGCCTTTACCGTACTCAGCTAATATTAAGAAACTTAAAAAGAACGCGACAGTTAGAAACATGATTAGCTTGTGGCACCAGGTTAGAAGAGAGCTTAAAGAAAGAAGAAGGAGAAAAAAAAAAAAAAAAAAGTCATTCGTTTTTTTATGGGGAAAAGAGTCTTTCCTACCAGGAAGAAGGGGTGGAGGATTTAACATCTGGGCTGACCAGGGGCTACAAAAATAGGAGATATTTACAATCCGGACTGTAAAGATTTGAAGTCCTTTGAAGAAATTCATTGTCAAATACAGTGTAGTACGCAGCCAGTTCTTACAAATACAACCACAAAATTTCTTTATAACACAACAAAACCAATCACTATCCAGCCCAGTGTTGTCTACAATAGAAGAAACCTTGGTAAAGGATTGCCATGGGAGGGGCTTGATCTCCAAAATATATAACCTTCTGGTGGAAGAGTGGTAAGAAACATCAGTAAAAGGGCCGGAGGCATGGAGAGAAGATTTGCAGGAAAACATCAGTAAGGAGGAATAGAATTGGTTAATGCGTATATACTTGACTCCACACCAACTTATCAAATCCAACAGTGCCGTACCAGATGCTTGTAGAAAACATGAAAAGGAAAAGGGCCCACTTTTTCATGGTTTTTGGCATCATCCTCAAATACAAAGGTTCCGGGAAGAAGTGAGACGGTACACTGAAGATATATTCACCATACAAATACCTCTTGATCCCTAGTTCTTTTTATTAAGTACACGCCCAACTATCCTCAACATGAGACGAAATCATGGCACATTTTTAGATATAGTCCTACAGAAGAGACGCCGCATTAGCATGAAAGGAGGTGGATAAGCCGAAGATAGGTCAATAGATTTCAGAACCATCTACTTCTCTGACCGTAGGAAAGATTACATATATGTTACTATGGGCAAGCAATCAACCTTTGAGAACATCTGGGGTCCCTTCATACGTTTTCTACAACGAACTGACTTATCCCGTGTGGTGGAAGCACCTAGAGTTGATTTATAATGCAGCCCACCTGGATGAGATGTATAGTAGTGGATCCAGAATGATTTGGCATTGATCCAACATGACACAGTACTCAACCAATCAATATCTGACATGTTTCCTAGTATTATTATATATTTATTTTTCTTCGTATTATTTGAATTTTATTTATTATTTTACACATAACTTGTATACATGTTGGAGGGTGGGATATTGTTGTTTTAGGGCGTGTTGTGTATGTTCAGATGTGGTTGCTCTGCGCAGTGCGTGATTGTTAGACTGTGTCAAAATGAATAAAGATGTAGATTTTTGTTGAAAAAAAAGAAAAGAAAAAATAAAGTCACAGGACGGCTACAGAAACACTCTTATTGTCATAAGATCACTTTGAAACTGATTCATGTGACCTGCTTTTCTGTACTTAGCCCGAGTTAGGCAGATTAATAAAATGTATTTCTTTTGCCACAGGTTCATCGCTAGAGGATCTTCTTATCGCAGAGATTATTCACATTTCGGACAACTTCGGATTTTATTAGGAATATTGTGTGCAATAAGACAGTAGAGCTCGAACGATAAATCAGACAGCCGATATTATCAGCTGATATGAGATAACGGTAGTTAAATCAGTACTGGTGTTTTCAATGTATGATACATCATCGTCATCTTCTTCCTCCGCTTGTTCTGGGGTCAGGTCGCTGGAGCAGCAGCCTATAGAGTGAGGTCCAGACATCCCTCACACCAGCCAAGCTCTTCCAGAGGGACACCGAGGCCTTCCCAGGTGTTCTGGGTCGACCCCGGGGTCTCTTCCAGGTTGGACATGCCTGAAACACCACATCAGGGAGGCGTTCAGGAGGCATTCTAACCAGATGCCCGAGCCACCTCAACTGGCTCCTCTCAACGCAGAGGAGCAGCGGGTCTACTCCGAGTTCCTCGTTGTGTGAGTTGTCATTAGCAACACTCATGTTTCGAAAACCATAAGTCCCAACAATCAGCTGACCCAAGCAGAGTCAAGCAGAACAGCCCACACCAGAGGATATCAGTGTTATGAACTTATTAATCAAATACATTATGTTGTACTTTTAAACAGATACTATTTCAGACAACACAGCTAATTTATATTTTAATAATATGAATTATGTCACGTTTTCTTCGTGAGGAATCTTCCATACCTACACATAATTACGAGAAAAAACCTTTGTTTATGAAAAAAGAATATTGGCTGATATATGGCTGTAAAATCCTAAAATATTAAAAACCAGTATCGCTCGGGCTCTATGACAGTCTAAACTGCTTTATCTATTAGGTTGCAGGATCTCACCGTCTCAATAAGAAGGCGGGGTACACCCTGAACAGCTCGCCATTCCATAACAGGTCCGACACATACACACACAACTACTCATCTGACTCACTCATTTGCTGAACTGCTTAATCCTAGTAGTCTCAATAAAGGTAAATACGTTAATAAAACAAAAAAGGTTAAAGATCAATCAAATCCAATTATTATTCGCAGTCACAAAACTTTATTCGATAAAGTTTTTATTCAGTGTTATTTGCACACATGAAATTCAGTGATGCAGGAGAGGTGGTGCTAAGGTCCGTTGGTAGTCCACCACCAGCTTGAACACCATGAGCTTTAAGAACTCAATGTGTGATTCCAGCAAGATGGTACAAGCAAACAGAGCTCGAAGATCATTAAAAGTGATCTCACTGCGTGGGGAAGCCTATGAGGCCGGCATGTTCCCCTGACCTCGCCCTGTGTAATTTCTTCTATTGGACTACCTTAAATCATGAGTGTATACTGGAGCTGTTGCCTATTGGTTAGTAAATCAGGGTTGGGACAAAAAGGTTGCTGGTTCCTGAACCAGGCAGGAAAAAAGTTGTGCTGGCAGGTGGGGGGGAGTAAGCAGCACCCTCCTTTATAGCTGAAGTGCGCTTGAGCAAGGCACCTACCCCTTAACTGCTCTCTAGGTGCCTCAATGTGGCAGCCCACTTCTCCAAATGTGTGTGTGTGTGTGTGTGTGTGTGTGTGTGTGTGTGTGTGTGTGTGTGTGTGCTCGATCATTTTGGACGGGTTAAATGCAGAGGTGAATTTCATTTGTGGGATTAAAACAGTACATCATACTCGACTCAAAATTCAACCTCAAATTCTTAAAGCCCTTACGATTGCGATTCAGCAGGGGATCGCCGCCGTTCCACCCGACAAGACACCCACAGCACCCCTCAGAAATCATCTCCGGGCGTGTATAGATGACGGCGGCCACAATTTGGAGAACGTCAACTTCAAAACTCCATCGTATGTAGTTTCATGTGTGCAAACAATGACTTGATTGTCTTTGATGATCGTTTTTCCATTTAGCCTTAAAAATGCGGGAGGTTTCATTGGGTCACCCACTACTTCCTGTACTATAAAGTTATGACCTTCACGTATGTTGACGGATGATCACGTCAAGACGGGTGAAGTTGACGAGAAGTTAAAACCAGTTCCTCCTGCCTGAAGATGAGCTGTCAGATATGATCTCTAACAGTATCACGGTTCTTGAAAAGGACAATCGAATCTAGCTGGGAGTGATTTATGGATGTATTTGTAGATGATTATAATAATAATAATAATAATAATAATAATGAGGAAAGCTTTACCCTGGGTGTTGTGGGAAGGATTTTGGGTTAAGGATGCTGTGCTGTGCTGTGGAGATACGTTTACACTGGAAACACTGGGTGTGTTTGTTTAATTAATCATTAATCTGCTGTCAGGCTTTTCTAACATGATGCAGACAAACACAGGGGATGAACATGAACAGAAATAAACACAGTGTTCCAGATGTCCTGTGGTTGTTTAGTGTTTTGACTCTTGTACATCTTGAAAACCCCAAATGTCTGTAAGAAATGCACCCTTTTCACCTGGAAGTGAGTGTAAGCTCCACTTTTTCCTCCAAAATATCACTACAGAACGCTTTATTTCTCCTCCAAGCCAGTGATTAGGACGCAGAATTAATCTTAGCCTTCCTCCCAGCATTAACTCGGTAATCCGCGTGTTTATTTCTGTGCACTGCCAAGTGTTTACCTGTTAGCTAAGCTAGTTAGCTAGAAGCTACCGTGGAGGCTAATCCAACTAGCCCAACTGCTGTCACACAACACCGCGGACAACAAAACTTGTCCAGCCGGAAGCCTGGGCGCGCACTCACCTCTGCAAACATGGTGACAGGCGTCGAGGCAGAAGCCGCACAGGTTAACCCCAGCACATTTTATCAGCTGTGCTCCAGCGCGGCGGTGGGTTTTGGTTTTAAAAACAGACAGGCTTCCACACTCGCTGCACTCTCCGAGGAATCTCCATATTGCGTGGTTTACGTGCCGAATGCCCCGCCCCCACGCCACTGTCGCGTTCTGATTGGTCCGAATGACGTGACGTGACACACTCGCCCGTGATTAGTGCAAAGGCATCCAAGTGAAACTGAGGCGAATAATAATAATAATAATAATAATAATAATATTAATAATAATATTAATAATAATAATAATAATAATAATAATAATAATACTGATAATAATAATAACAAAAATAATAGTGATACTACTACTACTACTAATAATAATGATACTACTTCTAATAATAATAATAGTGATACTACTACTACTAATAATAGTGATGATAATAATAATAATAATAATAATAACACTAATAATCATAATAATAATAATAATAGTGATACCACTACTACTAATAATAATAGTGATAATAATAATAATAATAATGATACTACCACTACTACTACTACTACTACTAATATTAATAATAATAATAATAATTCATTCATTCATTCATTAATTCATCTTCTGAACCGCTTATTCCTACTTAGGGTCGCGGGGAGGCTGGCGGCCATCTCAGCCGACTCTGGGCGAGG
>JAOUQZ010044675.1:0-11236 GCA_028564935.1 Neosilurus hyrtlii | reverse complement strand
TGTGTGTGTGTGTGTGTGTGTGTGTGTGTGTGTGTGTGTGTGTGTGTGTGTGTGTGTTGGCACTGTGATGGTCTGGCCAGCTGTTTAGGGTGTACCATGCCTTCGCCCAGAGTTGACTGAGATAGGCTCCAGCCTCTCTGCAACCCAAATATGATTAAGCAACAAATGAGTGATTAGTTTAAGGCAAGTTGTGTAGTTTATTAGTTAGCATAAGATCAGTGAGGTAATGTTCTGACAGTTTCATATTATTTTCAGTTACCATGCATCTCACATTATTGCACCACCAAAATAAACATCAGCACCCTCTGATTAACTGTTAGTACATATACTCAGTAACCAAAAGTTTGTTTTTGTAAGGCTCCTTATTTTTGCATATATGTAACAGGCAAGAACTTTGCATCCTTAACTCCCTCACCCCTCCCCTCACCACTTCCAGTTTGGCCAGCATTTCTTTAACACAGAGGAGGCCTTGTATTTAGACACACACAAATGCACATTGACTCCTCTAGCCCACAGGCTAACTGAATCGCTACCAAATGCATGGGAAAATCTGTAACGAATCGCGTCTCCAAGACATTCCCATTTTAAACTGCACATTTCTTTCTACTTTTCTGACCGAGATTCTTATGACCATTTGTAGGTTGGCATTATTTTGACTCCACACTATGGCAGCTGATTGTACTTACTTAAAACTGTAGTACAGTTAAATAACCTGTAATTATAGCCAAAAATTATGATTTATGGCTATTTTCTTTCTGGCAAAAAATGTTCAGGGCAAAGCTACTAAAAAGTTTTTGCGTACATGGTGATGATAAGGTGTATATTATTTTTTAATTATTAATAATAAAAAAACATGAATTTAATTGTCAGCATGACATCATAAATACACATCTAATACAGCACATGTTTTCACTTTTTTTTTTTACAAAATGAAGATGAGCATTTTTATTTTCACTGTGGAGAATCTAGTTTTATTACATGGGTGGCATGGTGGCACAGGGGTTAACACATCCACTTCATAGCAACATGGTCCTAGGTTCAAGTCGGCATTACTGTGTGGAGTTTTTTATGTTCTCCTCATGCTTGCCTGGGTTTCCTCCAGGTACTCCTATTCACTTCTACAATCCCTGAGTGTTATGCTGTTCAATGGTGAGAAAAAAAATGCACAGAAGGGTTTGGGAAAAAAACAAAATCGTTAAAACAATATGAATATATGTCCATGGTGGGTCAGAAATGGGAGGCCAGTGTTGCTGAGGAGTTGGAGAGCCTCTGGGAGAGAATTCCTCACATTGTTTTATTTATTTTTTCTCGTCTTGTCAGAGTTATTCTTGGGGTTCCATAAGTGTTGCATTTCTAACTTTGTCTATTCTTTTAATTATTATTTTTAAGTCATGTGTATTCTGTACAATATGATGTCATAATTATGAGCCATCAGATGAATGATAATATATGAGTGATGTGTCTGTGAGAGAATGTGTAGATGACATTACACCACGTATACAAGAAGAGGTGGAAGAAAGTTCAAGCCTTTAATCTTATGATCCCACACTGTCCCTCCTACAATGAAAAGAAGGAAAGTATTTAAATTTGTCCAACTGCATTTCATTTGTAGTTATATGATTAAACCACTAGAGGGCAAACGTTGACTGCGTGTATGTGAGTTATAAACATTAAAATTATTCTGCCCCTAATCAATTTATTTATTTATTTGTGTGTTTATTTATTTATTTATTTATTTATTTTATGTAAGCTGAACTGAATTGTGAATTCTCTGCTTTGTACCTAACCTGGTAAACAAAAAACAAACAAACAAACAAACAAACAAAACAAAACAAACAACCAAAAAAAACCTGAACAGGCAATGATGTCTCAGTATTTATGATATGCCAGCTCAGTTTACACTCCAATCACTTTAGCGCTAGGTGGTCTCTCTTTCTCTCTCAGTCTGTCTGTTTCTCTCTCTCTCTTTGTCTGTCTGTCTGTCTCTCTCTCCCTTTTTTTCTTTCGCACTGTCCTTCTGTGTTTTTTTCTTTCTCATTTTTCTTCTATTTCCTTTCAGTGGTAATTAAACACCCTGCAAAAATAATAATAAAATAAAATTAATAACACTCACACTTTATGCCTGAAAGGAGTTCCTTTTTCTATGAAATTTCCCATGTACATCACTGTAGACTGAACTGATGCCTTCTTCCCATACTAAGATTTTTGGTTTCAGAATGGTTTCAGGGGTCATGCTGTATTTTCCCCTGCTTGGCACTTAAATATTTTGGTGGTGGTGTTGTTTTTGCTGACCAAGCGGCCCAAAGAAAATGCAACAGTGGGTGGAATAGAACCATTTTAGTTCTGGCCAGAGGAGCATGGTAAATGTGCCCTGAAATAATGCTCTCTAATGCTCCACGGGAACCACACGCACGCTGAGTCCGGGTGGCCATGTCACATTGTGTGCATTGTATTTGTGTCATAATGGTCTAACATCATTTAAAATCCCAGTGCTTAATGATAACACATGATGGTTAAAGTACATGTTCATTGATACACTTCTGTTTTTTCTTCCTTCAGATAACACAAAGCATCACATATAAATGGCTTTATTAAAATAACACACATTTCTCAAGTTCTGATAAACGCAGGGTGGCACAGTAATGTAGTGGTTCTTGCCTCACAACAAGAAGGTTGTGGATTTGAGTTCTGGGCTCGTGCATTTCTGTGTCGAGTTGCATTTTCTCCCTGTGCTTTCATATTTCCTCCCACAGACTAAAGACTTGCACATTAGGCTAAATGGCTGTTCCAAGGTATGGATGTGAATGTAACTGATTGTGTATGCTGCGATGGTCTGGTGAGCTGTTCAGGGTGTACCCCACCTTTGCCCAGTGTTGGCTGTGATAGGCTCCAGCCTCCATACCACCCTATTGGGATTAAGCAGTTGTGAGTGAGTGAGTTTTAATGAGTGAGAGAGAGAACGAAAGAGTAAAAGAGAGCATGAAACATATTAACCCATAGAGCACACACTCATAGAGCACATTATCTTTAAACACAATGAAAGTTAATTTGGGAAGGCAATGAGCATGCTGTACTTAAAACAGGTCTGAGCCAAGTGCTCTTGCTCTCTCTTATTGATCTTCATGGATGCATATCACTTAATCTCTGCTTTATGTTCTTTACTGGGTGGCATAATAAGGCTAAAGTAAGGTTATCTCTGTCATCACTACCCCAATCCCCCACCATTTTTTCTTGTTTAGTTTTTCAGATAAACGCTCTTTTAGCCACTAAACTCAGCCATTTCGCCATGGATGGCATGAGCTAATGTCTTTAATTTACAAATGGTTATAGTAATTTCTAGTATTATCTATCAATATACCCATGACTGGAATGCAGATAGTACTTCTTTATAGAGTATGGGAATGGTCCATGTCATAACTGGAGATCTGCCTTGGATTATATTTCAGATTGGTGACACTTTCAGGGTGTTTTCATTCATTTGTAGTGCAACAGAGTAATAAAGTCTATAATTCTTTGGCATGGTTTAGAATAGCTTTCAGTCAATCATCCATTCCTATCATTTATTCTTGAGAGAGAGAGAGAGAGAGAGAGAGAGAGGATAGATTTCTATTCAACAGATGTGTCTGGTAGCCCTTGGTGGGAGGAGCATCTTGAATAATAATTATCATTAAAATCATACACTGTGACCTTTACTTCAAAAAAGCTACAGTAATTTTTACTAAATTTTTAATGTGTTATTATTAAAATGATACATTTAATTCTCCCTCTCTCTCTCTTTTTCTCTCTCTCTTTCTCTCTTGCTCCCTCTAGTTCAATCTCTCTCCATCTTTCCTTCGCTTTCTCTCTCTCCGATACACTTACTCTCACACTGTTTCTCTCTCTCTCTCTCTCTCTCTCTCTCACACACACACACACACACACACACTCACTCCCTCATTATTTCTCTCTCACTCGTCTCTCTCTTCCTTGCTCCCTTTAGCTCTCTTTTGTTCTTTCTTTATCTTTCTCTCTCTCATTCTCTCTTGCTCTTTCTCTCTCACTATTCCTCCCCCAAATCTCTCTCTCTCACCTTCTCTCTCTTAGTTAATATTATTATTATTATCATTATTATTATTATTATTAATTTTTTTTTTCAATTCAAAGCTTGATTTATTGGCATGACAAATACTGACATTTGTACTACAGAAGTTCACACAAAGATAAAAACAAACAGGGAAATAAATACAGAACAAACAATCATAAGCACAATACAAAATATTCTGCAGTACAGTTAAAAGAAAAAAAAATTAAAAGATGACAACTTTAATATTATTATTATTATTATTATTATTATTATTATTATTATTATTATTATTGTTATTATTATAAATAATAATGACGACGATGATGGTGGGTCTCAGTTTTGGTCACCTTGTAGAGATACTTTACTCTGGAGTTTAGTTTGGTTTTCCCAAAGGATCAAATAGTTTTATTTAAGTGTTGGTGGAATTTGGTTCTTTTTGATTCTCTCTCTCTCTTTCTCTCTCTCTCTCTCTCTCTCTCTCTCTCTCTCTCTCTGTATGTTCAGATTGAAAACCTACAGGACCAGTTGAAGGATAAGGATAGGCAGTTGGGATGCTTAAGGGACAGAGTGAATTCTCTCCAGACTGACTCCAGTAACACAGACACAGCCCTTGCTACTCTTGAGGAGGCCCTCTCTGAAAAGGTAGAGATGAAAAGAGAGAGACAGGAAAAGTGAAACTGTCAGGACCTGCTAGCCAGAGCTATCATACTACAATTTAGCCTCATTTGCATGGCAGGATGTATAATAACAAATCATATATGGTAGATACTTCTCTTACACAGGCCACCTGCCATATCGAATAAAACAATGACCAACAACATGCTGTCTATTAAATAATTAAATATACAAACAAACAAACAAACATCTAAAAAATATATAAATACTCAAGTGTGTAGCTCATAGGGGAGACTATGTTATAAAATATACAGCATGTCATTAAATTTGACTATTGCATCATGGTCAGCTTATGAACTTTTCAGCCCACCTTTGTATTTGCTCTCCAGGGAAACACTCACTCTCACTTCCATTTATTTACTGAACAGCATAATCCTACTAGAGTCATGGAGAGGCTGGAGTCTATCTAACCATGGGTGAAGGCAGGGTATACCCAGAACAGCTCATCAAACCATTGCAAGACCACCACACACACAACCATTCACACTCACACTGACACCTAGGGGCAATTTGGAACAGCCGATTAGCTTAATGTGCATTTTTTTTTGACTGTGGGAGGAAACTACCCAGCAAAAACCCACACAAACACAGGGAGAACACAGAAACGCCCAAGCACAGGACTCAAACCCAGGACCTTCTTTCTGTGAGGCAGACATACTACACTACAGTTTTATGTTATAGAAGAGTAATCAGGACAGGGTTATTTGTGCTGTCCAGTTTTTGGTAAGGTGATAAATTGATTTTTTTTGTCTTATTAACTTTAAGAAAACAATAATAGAGTGGATAGTAAGGAACACTGTTTATAGCTATTATTATGTACAGACCGTAACTTCTTTGTTCTTTAAATGTTTCAATAAATGTTAATTAAAACATCAGACTACATTACACTAAACTAAACTAAACCACCCAGAGTTAAAACTAACAACTTTCTGCATTTGTAAAATATCAAGTTGCTATGTTCATGCTTACTAATTCTAATGTGTTCATTGTGGGAGTTCAAGGCTAGACATGCTAATTGGTGGTCAGATTTAGTTGTAAAGTTTTGTTTAGTGTGTGCTGTTGTTAGAAATGCAGCTGCTTCCCATAATTGATCTACTCTGCAGTAGCTCTTGCAGCAGTTGGCTTCAAACTTCACAGAAATAAATGCGGCGAAAGCCTAGGCCACCATATGCCTTGCTTGGAAAAGGTCATTAAGTGGAATATTTACCAAATAAGACTTGTAATTTTTCCCGAAAGTTGAGAAAGGAGGCAACTTTTCAGAGTGCGGAATATCTGAGTCATTACCATCTGGAATTTCAATGGCATCGTTAAACATTTGTTTACCTGTAGAGCACTTGTTATATATGTTTTGTATGTAGGCTTCTCTGGGGATAGTAAAATCTCTTAAACATGGCTGTTACTAATACAGGGTGACTCAAAAAAACCTCCTCCTTATTATAGGTAAATGAAAAGAAATTGGTAAAGATCAAATTATTATTATTTACACGCATGAAAATACATTCATTTATTAAGGTCTTTTGGTAGACCAACCCTAACTGGGATGAAGAATAATGTGTTTGCTGTCAAAGCATTCCTTGAAAACAACTGTCCTGTGATTGCTGCACATAGGGGCTTTCATAGACGTTTTATTATTCCACAGAACCAAAATGTTCTAGATCGGAAAACCACCTTGCTGTAGGTTGAAAATTTCAGTGCAACAGGCTGAGCTTTAAAAAGAAAATTATCTGGTTAACCTAGGAGTGCTAGAACACCTGAGAATATTGAAGCATGGAGGCGATCTGTTGTGCAGTCTCCGAGGCCTACTTTATCTGTAGGGATTTCCTCAAAATGTTCTCAAAACCAAGATGGCGGCACAGCATTAGCGCACAGTGGTCACTTTTGAACCAAAATGGTGCTATATCTTTGTTTTAGCCCAAACTTCAAATGCTATGGACACCAAAGACAGTGGTGTTCATCTATATGACCGTCAGATGATACTGCAGCTAAGAAATCATGCAGTTACTAACCTGTATGATGATGCACTCTGCAAACTCTGTGACCTCGGCTTGCTGCGTAGACCAGGCCTTCAGTCCTCAGCATCGTCAGATGATGGTGGCAGGGAGAGAGCGGTGCTCGAGGAAGCGGAAGCACGGAAAACAGGCGGGTGTTTGTGCTAGGCTCAAAATAAACCCTAGCCGGCCGGCACTACCATCCATCATTTTGTCCAATGTCTGCTCACTGGACAATAAATTGGACTACATACGACTCCAGCAAACTACATGGCATGAGTACAGAGACTGCTGTGTCTTTGTTTTTACTGAGACATGGCTCAAGAACAGAGTTCTGGACACCGCCATTCAGCTAGCCGGGCTAACCGTGTTTCATGCCGACAGGAATCCAGCTCTGTGCAGTAAGACTCGCAGTGGCAGCATGTGTGTTTACATTAACATGGAATGCTGTAAGGACTCTGTGCTTGTGTTTAACTACTGCTCATTGGTAGTGGAGTTCGTGACTGTTAGATGCAGACCTTTATTTACCCAGGGAATTAACCACCGCTTTAATTATCGGAGTGTACATTCCACCCACCGCTAATGCTAAGGAGGCTCTTTGTGAGCTCTACGGAGCTATTAGCGAACTGCAGAATGCTCACCCCGATGGACTGTTCATCATTGCCGGAGATTTCAATCATGCTAATCTCAAAACAGTGCTCTCTAAATTCCATCAACATGTGGACTTTGCTACGAGAGGAGCGAACATGCTGGATCTTGTTTACACGAACATTCCCGGCATGTATCATGCCCCCCACCTCGGCTACTTTCTTTGGATTCTGGATTTCCTGACTGGGAGACTCCAGTCAGTCTGAATTGGGAACAGCAGCACCACCATACTGAACTCAGGGCTGTGTGCTCAGTCCACTGCTGTTCTCTTTGTTGACTCACGACTGTGCAGCAATGCACAGCTCCAACCACATCATTAAGTTTGCCGATGACATGAACGTGGTGGGTGTCATCAGCAAGAACGACGAGTCAGCTTATAGAGAGGAGGTACAGCAGCTAACAACCTGGTGTAGAGCCAACAACTTGTCTCTGAACATCGACAAGACTAAAGAGACCTGAACACTATATACAGCAAGCGGTGCCAGACCAAAGCCAGGAAGATAGTGAAGGACCTCAGCCGTCCCAACAATGGACTCTTCTCTCTGTTGCGGTCAGGGAAACGTTTCCATTCCTTGAAAGCAAACACTGAGCGAATGAGGAGGAGCTTCTTCCCGTAGGCTGTTCGAGCCCTGAACCAGAACACTGGTACCTGGACACTGTAGACTCGCCCCTACACATATACATCCACCTCAGCTGACTGCTGCGCACAGACACTTGTCACTTTGCACATAGACACTTTACAGACAGACAATTACTTGAAGGATCGCCACTGCATACACTGTATTTCATTATATTGCCTTTTTATTTGCATTTGTATGTCACTTGTATTTCATTTTATATATATTTTTGTATCCTATATTTTACATTTATATTTTATTTTTTTATTCTATATATTTTTTTTTATTTTCCATTTTTGCATTTTTATTTTTGTACTGACCTTTAACTAAAAAAAACTGTAGAATCCCTAAATAGTTTTGGTTATTGGTCTTTTCTCTTGTTGCTTTGATAGCTATTCTTTACATTTTTGGACATTCGTACTAAGCATTTCACTACATATTGTACTGTGTAAAATTTGTATGTGGCAAATAAAATTTGAATTTGAATTTTTTGTCTGGTTCACCTTCTTTTTGATATTTGTGGGTTTAAACCAAAAGGTTAACTGTCAAATAAGCATTGTAATACCCATATGTACTCAATCAGAAGCACACCCATATGTGCTCAGTTGTATCTAAACTGCACATTTGTTTCACCTGGGTGATATTTATTATAGACATTTATTAGTTTTCTGCACTGCCACAAAAATGGCTGAAGGCAATTAAAGACATACCTGAGTGAATGAACAGAGGAATTGTATTTAAAATGACACACAGCTTATACATTGTATATACTTTCATCTTATGTGTTTCTTTTCCTGCTTTCTATTTCTCTTTTTCAGGAGAGAGAGATAGAGGAGCTCAAGCAGAAAAGAGAGAAAAATGAATGGGAAAAGATGGAGGAAACAGAAGTTTGTAAGAAGGAGAACAAGGAGCTGAAGGACAAGATTGCTTTCTTGCAGGCACAACTCTTGGAAAAGGAGGTCAGTGTCCACAGGGTGAGAGAACATTAAAGGTTAGGACAGAAACTAATTTAACTAGCCCAACATGGTTAATTAGGTTCCCAGTAGACATGGTACAGAAGCGGTTTGCTGTCTTGCCTCATCACAAGAAGATCCTGCATTAAAGCTCTAAGGTCAGTAAGGGTGTTTATATGTGGAGTTTGTATGCTCTCCCTGTGCTTGTTTGGGTTTCATCCAGGTACTCCGATTTCCTCCCACAATTCATAGAAATGTACATTAGGCTAATTAGCTATTCCAAATTGCCTCTAGGTGTAACTGTGAGCGTGAATGGCCTAGCCACCTGTGGTGCTCGCCAATGTCCAGTATCTGGAGTATAAGCTTGATGACCTCAGGGCCAGGGAAAAGTTCCAGAGAAACATTCGGGACTGCAATCTCCTCTGCTTCACAGAGACAAGGCTGAACCCAGCGGTGCCATCCAGCCGGCCAAGTTTTTCTCGGTTCACCGCATGGACAGAACACTGGAATCGGGAAAGCCAAGGGGAGGCGGCATGTGTTTAATGGTGAACAGTAGCTGATGCAACAGTGTGAGCATTGGTCCACACGCTCCTGCAGACCCAACCTGGAACTACTGGCTATCAAATGTCATCCTTTTTATGTTCCTTGGGAGTTTACATTGGTCATACTCAGCGCCGTTTATATTCCACCACAGGCGGACACGGACACTGCTTTTTGCGAGCTGCATGAAGCGCTCACACAGCACCAGACTCAGCACCAGGGCACTGCGCTTATTGTGGCGGGGGACTTTAACAGTGCCAACCTCAAATGTGCAGTGCCAAACTTTTATCAGCACCTCAGCGGCCCCACCTGGGGTGAAAGGACACTGGACCACTGCTACACTACAGTTAAAGACAGCTACAAGGCACAATCTCACCCTCCGTTTGGAAAGTCTGAACATGCCACTATCTTCCTCATGCCAACATATAAACAAAGGCTCAATTAGGAAGTTCTGGCTCAGAGGGAGGTGCCACGCTGGATGGACCAATTGGTGGCCACTTTGCAGGACGCTCTGGATGACATAGACTGGGAGATGTTTTGTTCTGCTCTGATGACATCAACATGTTTACAGAAGTGATTGTGGGATTCATCAGGAAACTAGTGGATGACACAGTTGAGAAGACTATCATCAGAATGTTTCCTAATCAGAAGCTGTGGGTGGATAAATCCGTCCACGATGCTATGAGATCCCGTTCCGCTGCGTATAACACAGGGCTCACCAGTGGAAACATTGACGAGTATAAGACCACATCCTACAACATGCATAGAGTGGTAAAGGAGGCAAAGCAGTGCTATGGACAGAAACTAGAGTCAAAATTCCAACAGAGTGGCTCTAGGAGTCTGTGGCAGGGATTACGAACTATGACGGAATACAAAACACCATGTTCCAGATCAGTGAATGTAGACGTTTTTCTGGCAGATGAGCCAAACACCTTTCACACACTTTAAGGCTGCAGCTCAGAGTGCTAACATCGCTATGGGCAGCACACTTCTGGAGCATGCCAGAGAAGCTAACTCGTTCATCATCTTGGAGCACGACATGAAAAAGGCATTCAGGAGAGTGAATACAAGGAAGGCAGCAGGACCAGATGGCATCACGGGTCGGGTCCTGAAGACCTGTTCCGACCAGCTTGCTCCAGTGTTTACTGTGATATTCAACTTTTCCTTGGATCAGTCTATAATCCTGACATGTTTCAAACAGTTCATCGTTGTTCTGGTCCCCAAGAAACCACAGCCCGCCTTCCTGAACGACTACCTCCCAGTGGCCGTTACCTCAGTAGTTATGAAGTGCTTCGAAGGGCTAGTTAGAAACCTCATCACCTCTTCCCTACCGGCCACCCTGGACCCACTACAGTTTGTGTACAGTCCCAACCGATATACTGAGGATGCCATCGCACACTTCCATGATACAGCCCGTTTGTTCAACACCATAATTACCTCCATATTCACCACTAAGTTGGAGATCCTGGGCCTCTGCCCATCCCTGTGTTGCTGAATCTCCAACTTCCTGACAGACAGACCACAGGCAGTACGGTTGGGCAACCATGTCTCACCCTCACTCAACCTCAGCACTGGAGCCCCCAGGGCTGTGTTCTGAGCCCCTTGCTGTACCCTTTATATGCCTATTGTGATGTCCGGTACCGAGAACGTGATAGACCCAAAAGCAGGACAGACAAAACTGAGTGTGGTGAGGGAATATCCCGTTTATTGACGTCTTCAGAAAACATAAACAGACGAAGGAGACTGAGAGAC
>JAOUQZ010044674.1:0-11238 GCA_028564935.1 Neosilurus hyrtlii | reverse complement strand
AGTGTTTTTCTCACGTTTCACCCCAGAGCTCTGGGTGACACTTCAGGACTGATCGACGAGAAGCCTAGATACGTCTAAAAGATCTAACAATATGTTCATCGAATGGATGATACTCGTCTCTTCAAATATAGGACAGTCATAACAACCATTTCACTACATATTGTACTGTGTATGATTTTGTGTGTGACAAATAAATTTGAATTTGAAAATTGTTTTCAAGATATTGCATTCACAAAAATGATACACGTGTGCTGCAGTGATCATGCAAAGTGGAAATCTGAGGAGGAGATGAAGAAGATGAGTGTTGAAGAAGAACAGGCTGAACAGTGAGGTTAAACAAGAGTCCCTATAAACTTTGATGTTTGTAGATTACATTGTGATCTATATTGAGAGCAGGGAACAGGTGGAGATGAGAGGTGTTGGTACACACTGAGGAGCAGAGAAATATAAGTCAGCAGTAGTAAGACAGAGTAGATGTGTTTGAATGTCCGGGTGCAGATAGAAAAGAAGTAAAGAAGAGCATGTAGGCAGGGTGGAATGGGCCAAAATAACGATAATAATAATAATAATAATAATAATGATAACAATAATAACTGCAGTTACAATAGGGATTCCAAGCTTGGCCCCCTTAATACATATGAGTATAAAACATACAACTCTTTAACTCCTTCTAACCAACTTACCATGTACATTAGAATGTCTTGTATCATGATCATGGCCTTCTGATGATCATTCCACACCTGGTTCAGTGTCTGCAGAAAATTGTTATTGAAGGAGTTGAGCACATGTTCTTGAACCTAAAAATATGTGTATATATAAAGCAAAAAGAAAAGAAGAAGAAAAAATTTGTTGTAGAAGATTGAAGACAATCCTTAAGGGAAATTGTGAAGCAAAATACATATATAGTTGATTGATTTAAATCAGGGATGGGCAACTTCACACAATTTCCTCTGGGATCAATAAAGTGTTATGATTCTGATTCATTGGTGGTGTGGGCTAACTCATTTTTCTATTTACTAACACAGCGCCAAATTAGTTTTGACTGATCACATACCACAAATTGTGAGGTCCCGCTGTAGGACTTAGTCATGTCTGTTCTGTTTTGATCTGCTCTCTCCTCTCCCGTGTGTTTCTGATTACAGGCTCTGCCCTGATTAGCTCACCTGATAAAAGGGGGCCGCTTACCTTGTCCCGATGGCCAGATCGTCTTTGGCCGTCATTAAGAGAGGACGTATCTCAGTATACGTACCGTGATCCAGCCGTATTTCATAGAGTGTTCATGTTCCACGTTATCCGTGTTTCTAATAAAGGATCCTTGTTTGCACTCTATCCTGATCTTCTCATCTCTGTCCTGCATTTGGATCTGTCAGTTTAAAGTATCGCCGTAACACAAATTAATATTTATAGATTATGTATGACCTTGGAGCTTTCCAGGGTGTACGCCGCCCTTGCCCAGAGTCGGCTGAGATGGGCGCCAGCCTCCCCGCGACCCTAATTAGAATTAAGCTCTTTAGAAAATGAATAATTGAATGAATGAATGAATGTATGACCAGGGGTGTTCTTTATGCCAGTAAAATTAAACAGGTATAGGCTTTGAAATGTACTTGGAGTATAAATGTAAATAGTACCTCTCTGAAGGACATTTCTACCAACTGGTTGTGTGAAAAGCCCATGACAGCTATAAAATCACCACCCCCTTCCTCTTTAACTTCACAAAAGTTTGAGTTAGACCAAGTAGCAAGCATAAGCAGAAATAAATGGTAAACAATGCCTACACCACACTAAGTGCTGGTAGATGGTGGTTTCTAAATATTAATAATTCAGCATTTGTTGACCAGTTTATTCAAGTAATTAAAAAACTGGAAAACAGCTTGATTGATAAGCTTGAGCTGAGTTTTCGAAACTGGGAGCTAGTCACCTAAAGCTGGATTTTTTTTAAAATAAGTAGCTGTAATTCAGAAACTTTTCCATACTAGCATTAAGTCATACTTTGGACAACTGAATGCTGGTCAGACCAAGCTAGATTTTTCAGCAGGGATTTTTAGCTTGTTTGCAAGCAACATGTGTATAACTCATATTTCTGAAAGTCATTAATCAGATGTATTCTGCAGAGTCAAGAGCCACAATAAGTTCTATTAAATTCTAAATATGAAGAGCTAAGAGGCAAAGTGGTCTAAACCAAAAAAAGAAACCCTGAAAAATGACATAAGGTCATATTTTCACAGATGTGGATAAGGTGTGGATAAGGCATGCTAGAATGGTCCCTTCATCATCATGAGCATTATCCCTAATATTTTAATATTGCAAAAACTTTCATGTCATTTTTTTTAAACAGCTATCTGAGTGGTCTACACTCTGGTTCTCAGCCCTTCATATTTTGATATATGGAGTGATTGCACAAATAATCCTGTTTCTGCAGCACTGCTCAACATCACAGTATAATGTCCATGTAATAGCTGCACCCATTAGCTGTTTATTGTATACACATACTTTATTCATCAGGTGATCTGTGACAACCTCTCGCAGGCCTGTGTAAAGCTTCTTGCCATGTTTGTACAGCACCATGGTGTAGGCATTTCTGTACAGCTCCTCAAAGCTGAGGCCACTGTTGTTTTTCCTTTGGATCTCCAGGATGGCATTTTTTAACAGTTCCCAGATATTGTTCACATACTGCTCATCCATGGTCATCTGCAATGTCACAGGCAACAGAAAAACTTCAGCATTCATCTGTTATGAACAAGACTAGCTTAGATTGGATTTGTTATATGTGACCCACTCTAGTATAATATGGATTAAGTCGCTGGGTAGTATTTTGAGTAAGAGACTAAGTTGAAAATGGTGTACCTGGATGAAAATGCAATATCACTCAAAATACATCCTTCAAAGCATAATCTTCCACATGACTAAGTTCAAATATCCATAAACACAATCTTTTCATGCTAAAATGCCTGTTTAGGAAAGGGTTCTATGTTAAATTTTTTGTAAAACAATGGAAAATGTAACTTATTTTGCCGATTTTCAAACTGCTTTTGTGATTGTTCAGGGTATTTCCCTATTATCAATGTTTGATACCAAAATACTCTACCTAATTGCAGAATCCCAGAAAGATTCCCCGAATCATACAATGGTAAACCAATGAGAAGCCTCAAAACAGACATGGCTCGGTGTAAATAGAACTCATCTGTTGCTAGGAACACACTAGGGAGATCACGCTGATTGGTCGAGAGCTGGATTCATTTAGTTTATGGATGTTAGGGAGTTT
The DNA here is from genome assembly GCA_028564935.1 of Neosilurus hyrtlii. NCBI lineage: Eukaryota > Metazoa > Chordata > Actinopteri > Siluriformes > Plotosidae > Neosilurus > Neosilurus hyrtlii. The sequence goes on along the minus strand of JAOUQZ010044674.1, from coordinate 7,976 downwards.
TGGTGGGTGCAACCTGATAAGCAGTTTCTCAACACTGCATCAAGCAACAAAAACAATAAGACATCCATTGCCCTAAGATTGGGCACTTGGAACATCAGGACAATGACTTCTGGATTCTCTGATGACCTGTAAAAATAAGCGATGCCGCTGTCATCAGCCTGAAATTGAGCAGACTGTGAATGGACACTGCCTGAAAACTCCAGGAAAGCACTATCAGGATCAGGATCTGTGAAGGGGAAAGAGTTCACATTCTTCTGAGAATGAAAAAGAAAAAAAGCAGACTGCTAGGATGTATCATCAGAGCAATCAGAGGGGACTGAGTGAATCCTTCCCCTCCAGCTACACTCCTCAACTGGCCCAGTTCACCTGATCAGTGCCTATGCACAAACATTGACCTCCTCTGCAGAAGCAAGTTCCATAACAACATCAGCACTGACATTAGCAAAATAAAAAAAAGCGTTGCTATTTATCTTGACTGCATTGTTAGTGTAGGGATACAGAAATGCAGATCCATTTCCCAATGAACTTCTCTGCATCAAGAAAAAATCAGCACCCAAAATTCACTCACAAAGAAACACTCTGGAAAACTCCAGATGAGAATGACATGAGAACCCATGTGAGGATATGACATCATTGAGGGACCTAGTGTAAAGAGAGAACAGAAGTGGACCAATGTTTTGAGGATGTGTGAGCTACAATAACCCAGGGAACTTGGCCGTAATTGATGGGAAGATAAAAATACTGGAGGAAAATTTGCACTCTGGCCAGATGGCCAGAAAATTTCGCATTGGATATACCTGGAGGTTCCAACATGACAATGATTCTACATATAAGGCCAGGTCACCCTGTCATTGGCTACAGCAGAACAAAGTGAAGATTCTGCAGTGGTCATCTCAGTTTCCTGACCTAAATATCTTTAAGCTACTTTGGAGAGATCTTAAATGTGCAGTTCATTCAAGACAGCCCCTGAATTTAGAGGAACTAGAGGCATTTTGCGAAGGAGGGGCAGCTTTGCGATCTGAGAAAATAAAGTGCCTCATCCACAGATAACACAAAAGGCTTCAAGCTGTCATTGATGGTAAAGGGGGCAATAAACAGTATTAAGAACTATTATATGTAAACTTTTGATTAGGGTGATTTGGTTAGTTTCTGTTGTCAATATAATTTAAAAAGCACACATACAATTGTTTGATAATAAATGGCTTCATGCAGCCACTAGCCAATAAGTGAAAGAAAAGCTTTTGTATTATTATTCATATTCTCTGAAAAATGGCCAAGAAAACACACATTCTGCCAGGGTACAACCGCTAATTGTGACTGAGTAACAGCCAGCTGGAACCCACCGCTGGCTGAACCACCAAGCGCAAGACAGGTGCAAGCCACTAAAACTCTCAGTTCAGAACGAAACAGGCTGGTAACTCAACGCACAGCAATCAAAGACTCAGTGCAGAGAACAGAAAAGGCAAGAAATAAATACCCCAACCAATTACCTCTCATGACCAAGATAATAGGGAACAGGTGGAGGGAGCCGAATGAGGGTAGGGAGGAGACACAGAGAGAGTTGGAGACAAAAAGCACATAGACAGAATAACATATACAAAAACAACAGTCAATGAGGCATTTGGCCACTGGAGGCCACCAAAAATCCAAACTGTGACAGACTGAACAGCGAGTAATGGAGGAATACACTGACAAAGCCTTGTTTCGGGGCTTTGTCAGCATATTCCTGCTGCTGTTTCACTGCCCATAACACAAAGACCCTAGACTCATCTTTATCATTCACCTACACCCAGGCCCGGACTGGCCGTCGGGAGCAGTGGGACTATTCCCGATGGCCTGGGCTCTTAAGCGGCGAACTACATTGGTGCAACTGATTGGTCTGCATAAACTGGCACCCGCCCACCAATAAAATGGTCGTTAGTTTTGACCTTCACCAATTGGCGATTGATTAAAAATATCAAAAGTCAAGTTTTATTTTCAACACAAGAACTAATCAACACGAGAGCCAATCAACACGAGAACTAATCAACACGAGAACCAATCAACACGAGAACTAATCAACACGAGAACCAATCAACATGAGAACTAATCAACATGAGAACCAATCAACACGAGAACTGATCAACATGAGAACCAATCAACATGAGAACTAATCAACTTGAGAACCAATCAACACGAGAGCGTGTGGTGGCAGAACAACAGAGAGAGAGGAAAGAGGTGCTGGTAGCCTACTAATGGACTCTAAAAAAAGTGGAAAGGGGAAGCAGGCAGAGAACTTATTTAAAAAAAAAGGCACTTTAAGAGGAGGCGGGATATGCCGGAACATTTCTGATATTTTGATATTGACAAACTTTTATCAAAAGATAACATGATGATCACTGGTTGAGATTCTCCATGAGCCCTTTTATGTAGCTGTAATAATGAGCTGGTAGCTTCTACCTCCTGTCTAAACTTCATTCTATTGTAAATGTTGCACTGGTTTGTTGTTTTATTAAATCTCACATCAGCCCAAACGCAGAACTAGAAATGGATATGCTAACCGTTTATATACACTAGGTCATATCTGGGGTTTCCTGGTATAACCTGGATGAAATAAAATAATTAGTTAATTATTTGTGTTGTATTAAACTGACAGGTGGATATTTTAATACTTCGGCTGCTTGGCTATAACAGTCTGTCCACATATACTGTACACATCTGTCCCTGTCCAACACACAAGTAGTTGCACAACTGTGAGCATGCAAGTTTTTACTGACCCTGTCTGTAACACAAGTGGCCTGTGAAAGGACATTTTCTATACTGAAATTTGTCAAGAACAGACTTTGGACCTCCATTAGCCAGGACCGCTTTGAGGCATTTTTGCTAATGTCAACTAAGAAAGAGATTCTCATGGAACTTGACAGTGATGGCATTATTGACAAGGTTGGAAATCTGTGTGGCAAAAGATGTTGACAGTTACTACAAACTGAAACTACAAATAATCCCAATCCTTAGTTTATTAGTTGAAAGTGATGTACAGTGATGAATCACACTGCATTGGTCAAGGAAATAGTACTGTAAAGATTCAGCACCACAGATAAGCACTTTATGTCAAATAGGGGCAAAAGAAATGTGAGATTTTCTTTGCTCATATTAATACTACTTACAGGAAAAGCTTGCATCTCCATCCTAGTGAAAAATAGTAAACTTTGTGCTGATTTGGAAGTCCAGTTAGAACTCTGGTAATGTAGTAAACAGGTTGAATCACCAACCTTTGATGTAAGAAAGCGTTCTTTGTTTTAAGGTGAGGCAAGTTTCACACTACACTTGATCTTAACCAAAAGGCAGAGAAACAAGGTTCAGTCAAACAAGGACATTTATAAAGTTGAAAGCTTAATGATGCAACAAACATGACAGACATTAGTATGATGTCATAATGTGAAACACAAGAAGTGGTTATATTGAGATCACAATGAACAGCATCATAGGTAGTTACTATGAGATCATAATAAGAAAGTCCTTTCATTAATTTTCCATTCATTCATTATCTGTCCATTCATTCATTTTCTGAATTTTCTTAATCCTAATTAAGGTCGCGGGGAGGCTGGCGCCCATCTCAACCACTCTTGGTGAGGGCAGGGTACTCCCTGGACAGCTTGCCAGACCATCGCAGGGCAGAAACATGCTGACAGCAATGCAGCCTACTCTTTTTGAAAGTCAGCAATGTTTTTTTACATGCCTCTCACCACAGACAGTGAGGGACACGCAAACACTGCGGGTTAGTGATTGCCCAGTCAGTCTCATAGTCATAAAAGAATAGATGGCCTTTTAATGTTTGCCTGCCAGTAGGAAGCTGGGAAGTCACATTATTATTCTTTATACTTATTAGGGGTCCATGCATCAGCTTGAAACCCCTGCTGAAATTGCTGTGATTATTATTCTGCTCTTTTTTTCTTTTTTGGTAAAAATTTGCCCTTTGTGACATCACCAATTCTTATTTGTGACAACATCTCTTTATGACATCATCACTCACTTCAACTGAACACAAACTGTATTTAGAAAACGAGGTTGATCCTCAGATAAACAGTGTGTTAAAAAGCAAATAAGTATTCATTGAGTATTTAGTGAACAACACTTTGTTTCTTATATATTAATTGTATTTAGAATTTTTTCATGAACACAGACAATTTGAAAATCCTATAGGAATTGTGGAACAATGACAAACCCACACTTTTTGGAGCTATGTCACATTGACATACTCCATCGTAGAAATACAGCTCAAACTTTAAATTGGTCACAAGCCTTTGTTTGATATTTTTAAAACAATTGTCCACACAGAAAGTAACAAGCACAGTAGACCCGTGAGAGCCTTTATCATCATTATCTTATTTGTAACAGTGGAACCGTGAGGTCCCGCCGAAGGCTCTAGTCATGTCTGTCTGTTTGTTCTGCTCTCTCCTCCCCCGTGTGTGTGTGTGTGTTGATTACATGCTCCGCCCTGATTGGCTCACCTGTTCCTCATCCCCATCGGAGGATAAAAGGGGGCCGCTTACCTTGTCCAGGTTGCCAGATCGTCTTGGTCCGTCATAGTATCAACGTCGCGTATCCACAGAGTGAACTAGTGCCGTCACGCATGTGCGTCGCGCATTCACGGGGAGAGCTCGTGCTGTTCACAATGAGAGGACGTATCTCAGTATACGCACTGCGATCCAGCCGAGATATATCCACAGTTTCATGTTCCACGTTTTCCTTGTTCCTAATAAAGGATCCGTGTTTGCACTTGAGCCTAATCATCTTGTCTCTGTCCTGCATTTGGGTCTATCAGTTCACAGTATCACCTTAACAGTACGATCTGGCCCGACATGGACCCAGCGGACAGAGATCCGATCAGCCAAGTGCTTCAATCACAGGAGCTGCAAATCAAAGCTCATGAGACGCAACTAACCACGTTAGTCACGAGAGTACAGGAGCTCGCGGACCGCCAGGACCGCTTCCAGCAGGACGTGAGCGCGCAGGTGAATCTGCTGAGCGCGCAGCTGCGCCAGTTAACCGCGAGTCTGGAACGGCTGCTTTCACCTCCGCCGACCACGCCGGCGTCCCCCCCGCCTGCGGCCACCCTGCCTCCAGTAACCCCCCCGCCCGTGACCACCCTGCCTCCAGTAACCCCCCCGCCTCGTCCCGTTCGCCTCGCCCCACCCGAGAGGTTTTCGGGAGAATCTGGGAGGTGCCGCTCCTTTCTAGTTCAGTGTGAGCTGCACTTCCAGAATGATCCGGCCGCCTTCACCACCGAACAGGCTCAGGTGGCGTTCATGATCTCCCACCTGTCCGGGAGAGTGGCGGCGTTGGCCACAGCGGAATGGGCTCGAGGTGCCGCGGTATGTCAAGGTTGCCAAGTATTTAAAGAAACACTCACGCGCATATTCGATCACTCCTTCCTGGCTCGCGATGCTTCCAGGGCGCTGCTCGGACTGAGACAAGGTTCTCGGAGGGTGATCGATTACGCCATTGAGTTCCGCACGTTGACGCTTTCGTCAGCGGGCTCGGCGAGGAGATCCGGGACCACCTCGCCCCTCATGAAACTCCTGCCGAGTTCGAGGACCTAGTGGACCTGGTGATCCGGATTGCTAACTGGCTTCAGGAGAGGGAGTCGGATCGGCGCCGAGCCACTAGGGGGACCTTCGCGCGCCGAGAGCTTCGCTCTGTTTCACCGGTGTCTTCGCGTAGCTAGCGCTCCCTCCCGTCCTGGAGGAGCCCATGCAATTGGGACGGGCCAAGTTAAGCCCGGAGGAGCGCCAACGTCGCCAGAGGATGGGATCATGTTATTCCTACGGACAAACCGGCCATCAAGCAGTTTCTTGTCCAGCCAAGAGACCCGGTTCACTGGGCTTAAGATGAACTAGTGCCGTCACTGCATGTGCGTCACGCATTCACGGGGAGAGCTCGTGCTGTTCACAGTGAGAGGACGTATCTCAGTATACGCACCGCGATCCAGCCGAGATATATCCACAGTTTCATGTTCCACGTTTTCCTTGTTCCTAATAAAGCATCCGTGTTTGCACTTGAGCATGATCATCTCGTCTTTGTCCTGCATTTGGGTCTATCAGTTCATAGTATTGCCCTAACACGAACAGTTAAATTTATTTATAACAGGGAACAGTGTGACGTCAGTCCCTGTTTTTGAATCGTGTGCCTGCAATTGCTTGTCTGTGTTTTTAAGCTAGCTTCTTCCCTCCGATTTCAGGGGTTTAATTTTACTTCTTTTCCCTCTTGAAGCAGTTTAGTTATTTAATTTATACTTCCTTCGAGCACCAATTTTTCTCCACTTCAAAGCTGCACGCAGAGGGAATCAACAGCACCCTGCTAATATCCTCATACTATTCAAAAGTCTCTATTTTTCTCCAGTCTTTAGCATCATGGATACCATCTGTAAGAAATGATTTAGTTTACTATTTAGAACCTTGAACTGTATGTATGCTTTTTGTCTTTGTTTAATACTCTGTTTGTCCTTTTTTGGTTAAGAACTGAATGTTCCACTCGAGACTCATGGTGTGACTTTTGCTTAAGTCATCCTGCTGTATTTTTCCTCTCTCTCTCTCTGTATGACATAGATGAACATGTGATAGTTGATTTCTTGTAACTCAATGTATTTTTGTTATGCACTGTTACCACAAACTATGATCAGTTGACATATGAAGTGGTCGCAAGGCGCGGACATAGTTCCTGTTCTGCAACTTCCGTAGTCTTTCTTCTGCACGTACTCACACTGTATAAAAAGCCTGTGTGAAACTCAGTACTTTGAGCAACTCAAGAATAAACCAGACTGGATTTGACTAGTGTGGTTTGTTGTTCATTGCTCCGGAGGCACCCCTAGACACAGCACGGCAGTTACAGACAGGCAGCAGAGAGAAACTTTCTTACACCATCCAACTTTTTTAATGTGTTGAGTGCAGGATGTTTAGTAATTCTCCCTCTGTCATTAGTGATACATTTATCTGTGATAGGTGTTACACTTGTTAGCTCTCTGATGGAGAAGACTGTAGTGGTAGAAGTGCTCATCCAAACTTTAGAGAGGGCTAGTGAGAGTGAGAGTAGCGTTGTTCCTGCAGCGGGAAGTCTAGGTGCCTTAGGTGAAGATAGTAACCCCCCCTCTTCTCAGTAAGACACCCACTGAGAAACCTGAAAGATCTCTGGTTATAGGACGCTCTATTTTAAGACACGTAAAATTAGCTAGTTTTTTAGAGGCACCAGCAGCACTAGTTAGGTGAATTCTGGGAGCCAGATCGCCAGACATAGCAGGTTATCTTAGGTTCTTAGGCAAGAATAGGTTCTCTAAGATAGTTATACATGCTGGAGTTAATGATATACACCTTCGTCAGTCAGTGGTTACTAAGAGTAACTTTATAGAGGTGTGAAAATTAGCGAAGGCAATGTCCGATGCTGTAATATGCTATGGCCCCATCCCAATACGGCATGGTGATGTAGCTTACTGCAGGCTATGGTCGCTGAACTACTGGATGTCCAAGCGGTGTTCCAAAAATGAAGTGGGCTTTATAGATAATTGGAGTACTTTTGAGGGTAAACCTGGTCTGATAGGGCGGGACGGTATCCATCCCACTCGGGAAGGTGCTGCTCTTATTTCTTGCAGCATAGCACATTGTTATGATGACTCCCGGACACAGGGGATATAACAAAACAGGCTTTATTAATTACCAACTGAACACGGGCTCCACGAGCCACAAAACACAGGATAACTCAAAACGGGGAAATATGAAAGGAAACCTGCTGCGAGGGGCAAACCAAAATAAACACAACGCGGAGAATGTCCAGAGAGTTCGAGGGAACTTTAGGGGAAGTAGCACGGGTGGAGAATGCGGGAGTTAAGGCGAGTCAGTCACACAGGTAGGAGTAGCTGTGAAATATTTGTGTTCAAAATTATTCAACCCCCAATGCTGTAAAGGGCTTTAGGGACTATAGTGTACATTTGGAATTTTATTCAG
>JAOUQZ010044673.1:0-11241 GCA_028564935.1 Neosilurus hyrtlii | reverse complement strand
AGGTGTGCATAATTATTAGGCAGATTCTTCTCCTCAGGAAAAATGGGCAAAAAAAGAGATTTAACTGACTCTGAAAAATCAAAAACTGTAAAAAGTCTTTCAGAGGGATGCAGCACTCGTGAAATATCTAAGATATTGAGGCGTGATCACAGAACCATTAAACGTTTTATTGCAAACAGTCAACAGGGTCGTAAGCAACGTGTCGAGAAGAAAAGACGCAAATTAACCACCAAAGATTTGAGAAGAATCAAACGTGAAGCACCGTATAGTGTACAATAACAATTAATCCTCAAAAATACAACTTGCCTAATAATTGTGCACACAGTGTATGTATTAAGAAAAAATTCTAGACTTTACGAGGTAGCATACACCGTTAAGGGTGTACAAAGTCTTTCACTCAGAACATAATGATGGAATTTACACCAACAAAGTATTCAGCACGGGAGAGCTTAAAGACAGCATAATGCTGAGGTGCAAAAGTTTGTACACCCTTAAAACAAATAAAGAGATTGACTACTGTATAGAATTCTGGGTGCGCAAACTCTTGCAATTATGACAAGACGTGCATCGATACCCATACATGTTTCAGGTTTTGCTCGTTTCCTGGTGTAATGCATTTACGTGATCTGGTAAAGTGGACATACCCATGTTGATGCTGTTTAGAAAACAGCGTGGCGATCTGGGAAGCATGAGGAATAACCACAAGGCCGAGGAAAACACCAACACAAAAGGCCCAGATAAATGGACGCCGGCGCCCATAATGACTGTTCCATCTATCACTCAGTGAAGCGAGTGGAGGGACGAATATTAAACCCAGTATAGGGCCCACACCTGAACAGTGAGAAACAATGCAACATTCAGGATTCTGCATGGAAACCATAGTGACATAACACAGAGTTCCTTTGAGGTTACACAGTGGACTACCAGCTTCCATTTCCTTAAGATGTCCTACGGTTTAGCATAAACATGCTTATGCTAATGCAGTGTTGAGGAACCCCTGCACTAATGGGCATTTTTTGGATAAATCAGCCAATTTTCAACCCCCACACGTTCACTCACCGAGTACCATGGTCATGAAGCATTCCTGCACTCCAGCTTCTAAGAGCATAGGGGGAATGTAGATGGTGCCGGTGGCCATGCATATCTCTAGCCCAAACGTCAACACGTTGACCAGGAATAATTCCGGGAGCCTGCTACGCATGGCTAGAAAATCAACTCGTATAATTCTCTTCACACTAATACTGTTGGTGGGTAAAGAATGAGCCGATTGTGGTTCTGGACGTGATCTGGACGTTTATCCTGGACCATGACTCCTCCATGAAGTTGCCTGGAAAACACAGCTTCGTTATATAAACAGCTTTTACTGTTGAACTTGAATATCCAATAAGAATGTAAATTTTTTTGTATTGATCAACAGCTAGCTTCCATTTAGCATTCAGCTAGCTTCCTGGCTAACACTCGAGTTAATAGGCATAAAACTGTTACTCACACCACGGCGATGTTGAATTACTGAATCTGATTGGCTGTAACGTAAATGAGAACACAGTATAACTTGTTTAGGGAATGTTCCACAACAATAAGTGTAGCTATAAATGGATAAAAATACAATGTGCCGCTCTTAGATGGAATAAGAATTGTCATATGAAAGCGATAAAACACTCCAGGACGTGTTGTTGCTGTAGAACTGCGACAAAAAGTCACATATATATGTATATATTTTCTCAGCTCTTTACTGAGTTGCTCGTCTGCATGCATGTATTAGGTTAAATATGCACTTAAGTAATTGTGTCCCGCAGTGTGCGTCAGTAAACAAAATATCTTTTGAACAACTAGTTATACAAGATACATTATCTGTCGAAATACATGTCATCAGTTTGACACTTGCATTTTAAGGTATAGGTTGAAAACATGCCTCATCTTGTACATCGCCAGTGTGTTAAACCTTTAATCACAACCTCGCTGTCTTGAAACTCCGGTGGCGTGACATTCCTGTGGGTTGTAACATCTTAGGAATTGACATTTCTTTGGTTGCAAGTTTTTTCTACTAATCAGCATTGGTTACAGAAATAATAGCTCACCGCTAGACTAATGTGAACAACGGAACTAATGTGAAGGCAATTATTAAAGAAACTTAGCCATGTTTAAGAATTTCTGGTGGGAATTTGAAGTTATTTTTTTCTTATCCAAATATGTTCGATGAGATATTAGCTTTCGTGTGAGCAACGCGGAAGGTACTGCGACGCGCCGATTTTTGTTCCGCGGGAAACCGTGTGGGTGTTTGTCTGTCTGCAGTTACACTAATGCGTGCTTGGTCCAAGCAAGTTATTACATTTCACATTAGCTATATATTGTTTATGTCATTACTGCTATACATTTAAGAGCTTGCAGAAATTGTACTAAAGTAAACTAAAGTATGGTAGTCATTACATTTACATAGACAGAGAGCTTATGGAAATTGTACTAAAGTGGGACTGGTAGAACAACCCTGCGTGTTCACTGACCTTTCACGTGTTATGGATACCTGGACACATGCATGCTCTGTCTGACTTGAAGACAAACTTCTAATTGTCTAATTAGATCCCGGCACTGGACCTATTGGAAAGTTCCTGTCTATATATTTGCAATGACTACCCTAATTGAGAGCTTACGATAATTGTACCAAAGGAAAGTAATATTACGATAGTCATTCCATTTACAGATGCACTAGGACTACCAAATACAAGGTAGCTACCCAACTGTACAGCCAGAACATTTGAGCCTAATTTCATTTTCGGGTAGTGCCATCTTGAACAATCTGGGCTGTTGTAAATTTGTGCCAATTTTTAAAATATTCTATGCTACAGTTTGTTTTTAATATCATAAATTATTATCAATTAATAATAAGGAAAGTATTAGGCTTACTCTGTTTTCTAACTATTATTATATATTTACTTATAATGAGTTGCATAACCTTTAAGGTATGGAGTGGACTTTACTATTACACAGTGAGTCTTTTTTTTATTTATTATACATTTTTATTAGAATATTTTAATAATAGCACGAGCTACATAAATACCTCCTATATACACTACATTGCCAACAGTATTCACTCATCTGCCTTCACATGCAGATGAACTTAAGTGACATCCCATTCTCAGTCGATAGGGTTTAATATGATGTTAGACCAGCCTTCCATGCACCCTATTACAGCTTTAACTCTATTTGAATTTTTTGACCATTCTTCCAGAAGCGCATTTGTGAGGTCAGACAATGATTTTGGACAAGGAGGCCTGGCTCGCAATCTCCGCTCGAATTCATCCCAAAGGTGTTCTATCGGGTTAAGGTCAGGACTCTGTGCAGGCCAAGTTCTTCCACACCAAACTCGCTCGTCCATGTCCTTATGGATCTTGGTTTGTGCACTGGTGTGCAGTCATGTGGGAACAGGAAGGGGCCATTCCCAAACTGTTCCCACAAAGTTGGGAGCATGAAATTGCCAAAAATCTCTCAGTAAGCTGAAGCATTCAGAGCTCATTTCACTGGAACTAAGGGGCCGAGCCCAGCTCCTGAAATACAACCCCACACCATAATCCCCCCTCCACCAATCTTTACACTTGGCACATTGCAGTCAGTGAAGTACCGTTCTCCTAGCAATCAGATTGCCAGATGGATAAGCGTGATTCATCACTTCAGAGGACGCGTCTCGACTGCTGTAGAGTCCAGTAGCGGCGTGCTTTACACCACTGAATCTGCCGCTTTGCATTTCACTTGGTGATGTAAGGCTTGGATGCAGCTGCTCAGCCATGGAAACCCATTCCATGAAACTCTCTACGCACTGATCTTGAGCTAATCTGAAGGCCACATGAAGTTCGGAGGTCTGTAGCGATTGACTCTGCTGAAAGTCAGCGACCTCTGCACACTATGCACCTAAGCATCCACTGACCCCGTTGTGTTTTTTTTACGTGGCTACCACTTCATAACCGAGTTGCTGTTGTTCCCAATCGCTTCCACTTTGTTATAATACCACTGACAGTTGACTGTGGACTATTTAATAGCGAGGATATTTCACGTGGCCCTGCGATGGCTTGGCGAGCTGTCCAGGGTGTACCTTGCCCTCGCCCAGAGTCGGCTGAGATGGACGCCAGCCTCCCCGCGACCCTGATTAGGAATAAGCGGTTCAGAATATGAATGAATGATGAATGATATTTCATGTCTGGACTTATTGCACGTGACTTACTATCACGGTACCACGCTGGAGTTCACTGAGCTCCTGAGAGCGACCCGTTCTTTCACAATTGTTTGTAGGAGCAATCTGCATGCCTAGGTGCTTGAATTTATACACCTGTGGCCATAGAGGTGATTGGATCGGTGAGTGAATACTGTTGGCGATATAGTATACCACATTCCTTTCTTTCACTGAGAAATGTTTTTTAAGAGATCACTAAAAAATGGAAGAAGGAGGGTTGTTCAATTTAGAAATATTCTTTTTGTAAATGATACACAATTGATGTAGGTTTCTCTTCGAAACATCTATTTCTGGGTGTCTTCAAACAACGGCTGAAAACCTACCTTTTTCGGCAGTACTTAGATTAGCTTAGCACTGTGTTTTACACTAACACGTTCAAAAAAACAAAAAAACAAAAAAAACAAAAACAAAAAACCCACCCTGCATGCACAACACCTACCCACTGAGTTTATTTGATGGTAGCTTAGTCTGTGTCCAGACGTACCATTCATTCATTCATTTATTCATTTTCTGAAGGGCTTAGTCCTAATTAGGGTCGTGGGGAGACTGGCGCCCATCTCAGCCGACTCTGGGCGAACGCAGAGTACACCCTGGGCAGCTCGCCAGGCGATGGCTGGGCAGAAACACGCTGACGGCTATGCAGCCTCCTCGTGACGAAAATCAGCAACGACAGTGAGAGACACAGCCGGCATTTGATAACCCAGTTAGCTGCACTGGGGGCCAGATGAACCAGTATAAGAGTATATTCACTGATAGTGACTTTAAAGCACTTTTGTAATTCGCTCTGGATAAGAGTGTTTGCTAAATGCTGTGAATGTAAATGTAAATTTCAATATTGAGGAAATTAAAACCTGCATGTTTCAGTCATTTAAAGAAAACAAAAAAAAAAAAAAAGTTGTGTTTAATCAGCCGGAAATTGAAAAGCCCGCCTCCTAGGGGTGGACTCCAGGACAGAAAGGTGATTGAGGAGTTGAAGTGTCCGCCATTTTCTCTGTCTACCTTGTTTGCAGACTGTATGCATCTGTCGCCTACCTCGTCAGGTACCGCGACACTAATTAGCATTAAGCGCTTCAGAAAATGAACGAATGAACTTTAATGTGTAACTGACCTGAATCTGGGAATTTTTTTAAGGATTAATTTAACATTGTGAGATAAAATATGGTTCATATGGGGGATTGTTGGGCTTGGTGGAGGTTTGCGCTCTCTGACTGGTCTTGTTTTATATTATTTTCAATGCAGTAATGTGTAGAAGTGCAGCTGGAACTGTTTTATTAAGGTAGTATATTCTTTTACCGAATATGTTTGATGATGTGTGTCCTAATCCCTGCACAGAGCCAGCAAACAATCGAACAGTACGTCATCACACAGTGACTCAGACTGCAAGTGAAACAATTACATTCAATAATAATATATTATAGCAATAATGACAGAGTCTTACCCCGAACTGCAATCAATCACCTGAACAGATCATCACACAGCAAAGAGAGCACACGTCAACTGATATCCACCGTACACACCTGGGATATATATCTATATATATTTATTTTTTTTGCGATTTAGGTAATGAGTAAATGATTGACTAACTTGATCCTGTTGTTAGAAAATAAAGAGAAGAGATACTTCAAGCCACTGTGAGATGAACCAATTGGACACTGGTTGTCTAATAAATTTTCTGCTTTTGAAGTACTGTGTGTATAAAGACATCATATTAACAGATATGACTTCTGAACAGCGGTTCTGATAACTACACCACACGTAAATAACATAATTCATGTAGTTATAATATATGTGATCTCTAGCTTAATTAAATATAAAAAATGTATATAAAGATAGTAATACGGTATTATTATTATTACTATTATTATTATTATTATTATTATTATTATAAATAGTAGAAATTGCACAGTACCAATGTTTCCTCTCCGACCCTGATACTGACACATTGAATATCCACAATATTGACACGTAAATATATTTTTTTTCCTTAAACATAACTAGGATTTAAAACTCATTTTAAAACTCTTACACAACAAGTGTAAGAATGTAGTGCATTAATTCTTTAACCCTACTAGTGTCGCAGGGAGGATGGAGCCTATTAAAAGGGCAAAGGTGGCCCTGAACACCCTGCCAGACCCTTGCAGGGCCAACACAGACACAAATATATGTATATATATATATATATAGAGCTAGCAGGGTATCTCTCTATCTCTCTGCATTTCCAGTAATGGATTTTCCATCCATCTAGTTTTTGTTGTAGTAATGTTAATAGCAACAGTATTATTATTATTATTCATTCATTCATTTTCTAAGCCACTTAATCCTACTATTAGGGTTGTGGGAAGGTTGGCACCCATCTCAGCCGACTCCAGGCGAAGACGGGGTACACATCGCCAGACCAATGCAGGGCAATACAATTACAACCATTCACTCTCTCACCTAGGGGCGATTTGGAACTGCCAATCAGCCTACTGCGCATGCAGGAGGACCGCAGGAGGACACCAGAGTACCCGGAAGAAACCCACCCAAGCACGGGGAAAAGATGCAAACTCCACACAGAAACGCCCCGAGTCTGGGAATCGAACCCAGGACCTTCTTGCTGTGAGGTGGACGTGCTAACCACTACGCCACCGTGCAGCAATTTAATTACTGTACGTTATGTAATTTCCACTGATATGTGTGTGAGATATCTGAACCATGTACTGTTGTTCCAGTTCCAGTAGTGTCCAGTAGTGTTGTTACTCTTCAATTTCAGCCAAGCTGTTCAGTACAGGATCATCATCATAATTATTATTCATACATTCGCCCAACCATTCATTCCTACTACGGTTGCAGGTACTCTCAGCCGACTCTGGGTGAAGCTGGGGTGCACCCTGTACACCTGAGTCCATCACAAGGCCAACACAAACACACAACCATTCACGCTGACATCCACGGGCAATTTGGAACATCTAATTAACCTAAAGTGCATGTCTTTGGACTGTGGGAGAAAACCAGAGTACCCAGATGAAACCCACTTAACCACAGGAACAACATACAAGCTGTATGGATATGTACACACCTTTAATATAAACCGTATTAATCAATCTATTAATTTAACAGTTTTAATATGGAACTAGCTCTGCGATGGTCTGACGAGCAGTAAAGGGTGTCCCCTTCCTTCGCTCGGTGTCGGCTGAGATAAGTGCCAGCCTCCATGCGACCCTGATGAGAATCTCATTATCTCTATATTCTATAATCTCAAGTGAGAATATAAAACTAAAAAGAAGATTCAAAAATAGGAGATAAACGAAAAAGCGCTGATGTGAAAAATATTCTGGGTCCTGAATATTCTCAAAAAGCACTACAAATTTTTAAATGTTTGCATTATAGATCTGATGACGTGGCTGTGCCATCGATTTTTTTTTTTATGCTTCTGTTTCATTAACGGAAGAAAATGAAGTCTACTGTTTCTTACTTACTGTATTCTTCACTCTGGCAGCCGTCCTGTGAGGAACCATCAAAATAAATAAATAAATAAATAAAAAATGGCGAAATTTTTAGTCATTTCTTGGATTTCGCTGTCCGTAAAGCTACTGGTGCATCACGGCGGAGATAAAGTTGACATGTTTTAACAGGAATAAGTGATTAAGGATCTCTAAAGTTGTAAGCAGGAAACTGAAATATGATGTAACTGCCACAGAAGCATCACCACCCATTAAGTCAACTCAACTCACACTGCTGGGCAAACACACATGGACTATGATCACAGTCGATTAAAAAGTGTGTGTGTGTGTACACACACCTCACAGATACTGCTAGGATGTTTGCAGGTGTCTGAGATAGCAACGTGTTTACTCTTCAATTTCAGCCAAGCTGTTCAGTACAGGATCATCATCATAATTATTATTCATACATTCATACATTCGCCCAGCCATTCACTCCTACTACGGATACACCTGAGTCCATCACAAGGCCAACACAAACACACAACCATTTACACTGACATGTACGGGCAATTTGGAACAGCCTAAAGTGCACGTCTTTGGACTGTTAGAGAAAACCAGAGTACCTGGATGAAACCCACACAAACACAAGAACAACATACAAGCTCCACGAGGAAAGTGCTGTGATTTGTTTTGAGATTTAAGCCCAGAGGTGACATTAATTCATTCAGTCATTCATTCATTTACTGGACCCTTTAATCCTACCAGGGTCCCTGCGAGGCTGGAGCCTGTCTCAGCCGACTCTAGGCAAAGGTGGGGTACACCCTGAACAGCTCACCAATCCATCACAGGGGCAAGACACACACAGAACCGTTCGCGTCTACATCTAGGGGCAATTTGGAATATCCACTTTGCCTAATGTGCGTGTCTTTGGACTGTAGGAGGAAACCAGAGTACCCTGAGGAAACCCCAAACAAGCACGTTGAGAACAGGCAAATTCTTCCAAGCCTTCTTGCTCTGAGGTGGTAACCACTACGCCGCCCTCGGCAACATCCGTGTTTCTGGAAAGGTGCTCTGTGAGCGTGTTTACCGTTTCTGTGCCCGATTCCTCTTATACACCAACAATTTGGAAATTAAATACTACAACCTTCTTTTTCACTAATTCACACCAGTTCATTAGAGATGACGTCATTGGACAGTTCTCCATTTCATGATTACAAATATCTTATAAATGGAAATATGATCACTCATTCCAAAGATATTACACTTTCTGTATTCATGTTCATATTCAAGTTGATACTGTTAATGATCAATAATTCATTCCAGTAATTCAGTCCAGCAATTTGTATAATATTTATGGAGGACCAAATATATGACAGTGTGACATTTCAGACCAGCAGGCCACAGGCCTTCCTCAGTTCAGGGGTCCAAAACCACACAGCGCCCCCAGTGGTGCCCGATACCCCGATTTTCCTCCGTATCACCATCCATGCAAATCGCCGTTCATTCATCCAATCCTCCGTCCATCCATCCATCCATCCATCCACCCACCTATCCTTCCCTCTCTCCCTCCTTCCATCCAGTTAATTATTTATAGAGAAATATTTAATCCTGAACTATAAATAATCTCAGCAGTAAAAGATGATTAATGTTAGATCATCTGGATCTTATTTTTCTATAAAGCCTTTAATTATTTCTTTAGCCTTAATTATTACCTTTAAACAAAGTTTCATTCAAAATAACCCGAATTATTTCAAGCTAACTTTAACGGATTATAGTTCAGAACTGAACAGAAACACACGGTACGTACATTGAGGTCCAGCGTGCGCTGAGGATCCGTCCCCTCAGTCGTCTTCTCACATGTACGGTGCCCTCGAGTTTCATCACAAGAATCAACACAGCTGAAAGGAGGAGTCTAATAAGGAAGTTTGTAGTGCTGATAAAGGAAAAAGAAGAAGAGGGGAAAAAAACTTCACAAAGAACCTGAAATTCAGCTTTTATTGAGTGCTGACATGAGAGCGTGTGTCACCACTCCGGACCAGAGCAGAGAGAGATGAGATGTGATATCCACAGTCCTCCCACAGTCCAAAAACATCCACAGTGGGCTGACTGGCTGTTCTAAATCAACCCTGTGAGTGTGAATGGTTGTATGTGCTGCTCTGCGATGGTCTGGAACGCAGTCCAGGGCGTGCCCCGCCTTCACCCAATTTCGGCTGAGATAGGCTCCAGCCTCACCATGACCCTAATAGTAGGATTAACTGGTTCGGCAAATGGGTGGGGAGTGAAGGGAGGTATTTCTTCCCCAAATTTGTTTTTTTTTTACATCAGTGTTACATTTTAATTAAATATTTTAGTTAAAAATCTCAGGTTCAGTTTCTATAAATACATTTTTCCCCTTTTTTAAAAAACTTATTTTAATTGGTCCATGAAATTGAGTCATATATCAGCAATATCACAAGATTAAGTGAAATAACTGTGTTATTATATCCAAGTCCAATGGACTGTAAGTAATACACTCATCAATCACTCATTACTCACAACCGCTTATTACTACTAGGTTCATGCTGAGGCCTATCTCAGCCAGCGAAGGCGGGGTACACCCTGAACAGCTTGCCAGACCATTGCAGGTCAACACACATAACTATTCACACGCACACCTGGGGGCAATTTTGTAAGAGTCAATTAGCGTAATGTGCATGTGTTTGGATTTTGGAAAGAAACCAGAGTACACGGAGGAAACCCATGCAATCCCAGAGAGAACTTCCTTTTCTTCTTTCTGCTGCTCCCATCAGGTGTCACCACAGCAGATCATCCCCCTCCATCACACCAATCATTTGCGTGTTCCCCTCTTAACACATTCATAAATCTCTTCCTTTTCTCCTTGGCCCAACTTCTGCCGATACTCTACTGGCCAACAGTAATGGTGGTAGTCACCCTGGGCCTACAACGTTCTGGTATGAATATTCTGCTTTAGGTCATCACAAATCCACAAAGTTCCCTCAGGATCATTCCAAATCGACCAAGTACCCTCAATATCATTACGAATCCACCAAGTTCCCTCAGGATCATTCAAAATCCACCAAGTACCCTCAATATCATTACGAATCCACCAAGTTACCTCAGGATCATTCCAAATCCACCAAGTTGCCTAAAGAACATTCCAAATCCACCAAGTTCCCTCAATATCATTCCAAATCCACCAAGTTCCCTAAGGAACATTCCAAATCCACCAAGTTCCCTCAGTATCATTTCAAATCGACCAAGTACCCTCAATATCATTACGAATCCACCAAGTTCCCTCAGGATCATTCCAAATCCACCAAGTTCCCTCAATATCATTACGAATCCACCAAGTTCCCTCAGGATCATTCAAAATCCACCAAGTTCCCTCAGGATCATCAAAAATCCACCAAGTTCCCTCAATATTATTCCAAATCCACCAAGTTCCCTTAAGATCATCACAATCCCATCAGCTTCCCTTAAGATCATCACAAATCCACCAAGTTCCCTCAATATCATTCCAAATCCACCAAGTTCCCTCAAGATCATCACAAATCCACCAAGTTCCCTCAAGATCATCACAAATCCACCAAGTTC
>JAOUQZ010044672.1:0-11241 GCA_028564935.1 Neosilurus hyrtlii | reverse complement strand
CAGGCCTGCGGGCAACTTATGTGGTCCTTGGGGGCGACCTGGTGCCCGCGGGCACCGTGTTGGTGACCCCTGGTCTAAAGACATGCAGATAAGGCTAATTTTCTATTTCAAATTGTCTCTAGGAGTGAGTGTGAGGGTGAGTGGTTGTGTGCATAGTGGCTCTGTGATGGACTGATGAGATGTTCAGGGTGTACACTGCCTTCACCCAGAGTCGGCTGAGATGGGTTCCAACCTACCTGTGACCTTAGTAGAATAAAGCGTTCAGTCAAATGAATAAATGAGTGAATGAATGATTGAATGATACTTTTAAAAATAATTTTCAGGTATGCATCTCACTCATGCATTGGGCGCCGATTACATCCCTATAGATGTTTTCATTTGTACCTTTCACTAAAAATAATTTGGATGTTCATAGTCATCTTCCGGCAAGGAGAACTTAAGGTTTGTTCTGCCAAAAAACAGCTGAAATATGGACTCATTTGTCCACAGCACATGGTCTTTCCCATCATCTCAGATGAAATTAGGCCTAAAGAATTCATTGCTGTTTCTCCTGATGATTTATGCCACCATTCAAAAGTTTGGGGTCACCCTGAAATCTTCACATTTTCCATGAAGTCAAAACATTGACAAGCTTAAATATAATTAGTTTTTTGTAAAATAATAATTTTGTCCTTCAAACTTTGCTTTCATCAAAAAGTCCTCCATTTGCAAGCAATATAGCCTTGCAGACCTTGGTCATTATAGCTTTCAATTTGTCGCAGAAAAATGAAGAAATTTTACCCCATGTTTCCTGAAGAACCGTTCTTGCATATTGGATCATTTTCATGTTGAAGAAGGAAAGTGGCTCCAATCAAGAGCCATCCTTAGGGTCTGATGTTGCAAAAATGGAGTGATAGCCTTCCTTGTTCAAGATTCACTTTCACCCTGTACAACTCTTCCACTTTACCACCAAAGCACCCCAACCATCACATTTTCCCCACTCTGTCAGATGGCATCAAGATGACAGATGGCATCAAGCACTCCTCCACTATATTTTCCTTTATACTGTGCCCTACTAATGTTTTTTCTTTTTGACCCAAATAATTTAACCTTAGATGAATCTATCTATAGCACCTTCCCCCAATCTTCCATTATCAACTGTTTGTGTTCTGTTGCCCATCTTTAACATTTACGTTTTATTGACCAGTCTCAGCCATGGCTTTTTCTTTGCAATTCCAGGAGTTGTATCAAGTGTTTTGCAGGTACTATTTAATGAAGACTAATCTTTAATGAAGACTAATTTAATGAAGGTACAAGACTAGTGTTTTTCAGGTACTATTTAATGAAGTTGCCAATTACAGACCTGTCAGGGGTCTGTTTCTCAAACTAGAGACCTTAACCCTGAGCCAATTTGTGCTGTTTTGTAAAGGGAGTAGTACACACTGTTTAATGAGATCTGAGTCAGTTTCTCATATAGAATAGCCTTCATTTTTTAAAAGAAATATACACTGAAGAATTTCAGTAGAAAGTTTTTTTTTTATTATTATTTTGAGTTTACAACAAATAGACTGAGTCCATACAAATTCTGATTCTCTGGGTCTCCTTTAGCCTAAAGAAGGGCAATTTATTGCTTCTTTGTGTAGCACAACAGTTTTCACCTGTGCTGACAATTTCAAAAGGGTTTCTAATTATCACTTATCCTATAAAATGATAAGCTTAGATTAGCTAACATAATATGCCACTGGAAGACAATGATAGTTGCATTTCTTTCAAATACAAAGAAATGTTTAAATTACCCCAAACTATTTAATTGTAGTGTATGTCTTCCTCCTTGCCTAATGCTGTTTCAGCTTTCATTTCTAGAAGACAGGTCTGTTAAGCCGATAATCCAGCATGTGAAATATGTAGCTGGACCAACAAAGCTGGGAGTTCACAATCCTGGACTTGGTGCCTTTCGAATTTGCGCTGGCTAAGACATCTAAATCAGGTTCACGGTCTTGTCAGCATAATGACTAAGAGCTTGCACTGATGGAACTGCTTTAGATCCTGGATGTGGCTGCAGTAAGTGGTCTATGTTTTGTATCCATAAAGTAAGGAACTGAGAACAACTGCATTATAAACCTTGGTGGGCAGCCTAATTCCTCTTTAACCGTAGACATTCTCTGGTAGTCACCCATATGCTATGCTTGACTTGTTAATTCTATAGGTAGGCTTCAATACGGTCACGTGACCAGGCGTTGCCTCTGGTTACAACAGCATGTTCCCATACTGGAGGCCACACAAACAGTTTACCACGCCAAAGGATTCAGGCTGACGCAATAGCTCTCTGTAATTACTTTCATAGTCTTTCCCTTGCACAGCAAAGATATCTTCAGAAATTAGCTTTGTGTTATGAAATTGACCCTTACAAACATGTGTCACAAATGAGTGCAGACTGAACACCGAGCAGTCTGAAATGTTCTTGAAAAATTATTAGTACATAAAACCGCTGTACAATATGTACAGTTGGGACTTCACTCAGCATGCTTTCGACTCGTTGCTTCTACCAAGCCGAACTAGCTAACAACATACACCTTCTCTCAGTCTGTGCTTTGCTTTCAATATAATTATTTCTAATGAGTAGCTTTCTCATTATTATGAGAAAAATATGACACAAAATATGAGCTTTAACTCTTCGGGTTTAATAAAATGGTAACTGCAAATGCACATCTTTATGTCCAAATCTACTCTGGAGATGTTGCTAAACCAATTAGCTCTCCTTTTCCTGGAAAGTTCTTCAGCATTCTCGCCCTGGCTTTTAATAATTGCTGGGACAATGCTTGACAAAAATGCTTGTCTCTTTTCCTCTCCGTGTGTTTGGAACAGCCAATTACAGCACATTTACTCTACATTCTACATTCACAGCTTCCATGGGGAAACCAGTGCGGCGCCGGTGCAGTGTTTTCTCACTAGCTTTCGGGTTAAGATGCGTATTACAGAAGATCTATTGGAATCCTCAGTGGTGATGGTAGCATTTGGGACTGAATGCTCCCCAGATAAGTAAAGCTTTGCACAGCCTTTAGCCTTTCTTCATTAATGGCACAACTTTGGCCTGGCCTGAAGGAAGTGTTTAGACACAGTATATATTATAATATATATTATAATATAGCACATTTTTCTGTAATCTTAGAAGAAAAAATTAATAAACAAATGAACAATTAAACAAAGTAAACCATTTTATACAAATAATAAAATCAGGAAAATAGCAGGCAAGTGGGTAGATAATTTTAATTAGTTCAAAATGAGAACTTATTGCCAGTTCATGGTAAAAGAGGTGCATTGTAAAGTCTACATTAATAAATAAACAAGATGCTAAACAAGAAGAGGCCAATACACCTGATAAAAAATGTATCTTTTTTTTTGTGCACAGAAGCGTAGCATTTTTTTAAACAATGAAAATTAGAAAATAGTAAAATAATAAGCATTTACCTGATATGCATGCATGTTTTGTGATAACCATAGTGAAATTGTTAGCATTAGCCTTTTAGGCATAAAAAACTGCTAGTTATCAAAAATACTGTATGTATTGATCAAAACTAATAATACTAATATTAAGGCTCATTATTTCACTGTCATTATAATGGTAATATTAATTTCTTACAAGACATGTTAATGTGTAATTTGGCTGAGGATGATTGGCTAATTTAGATGTTTCAAACAGTCTTATTGGTTAAGACCATTTGAGGTGAACCGATCAGGTATACTTTCTATGACAATTACTGGTTTAGAGCAATAATCTGTAAGATTTCTATAGTATTGCAATAACAATAGTAATTTTTGGCAAAAGGTGATAAAGGTAGATAAAATAACAAGAAGTGTACTGAGAAACCATAAGGGTTGGCAACCTTGTGAGCGTACATGAGTATATACCTCACAGTAGCATGACAGTTAATTATGCAGTGATGCCTGAGAGTTTTAAATTCATGTATATCCAGCAGTGGTTTTGAGCCTTGCCCAACACACTGTGTCCAAATACCCTGAATCTTTTCACAGTATTATGTACTGTAGATTTTGAAAGACCTAAAGTATCTAAATTATCGAAATGTTGAGAAATAGTCCTTTTGAACTAACGACTCTCTCACAAATTTTGGCAGAAAGGGGTGAGCCATGTTCTATTCTGGCTTCCAATGACTGAGCCTTCCAATGACTTTGCCCAGGAATGTGGGCATAGCTGCAGACAAAAACTCTGCATCATAGTACAAACCCCATTTCCATCAAAAGTTAGGATATTTTCCAGTAGAAGGGTGCATCAGTGCCCACATCATGGGTGAGTTATATATATGTGTGAAAGCAGAGGCGTATATTTGCCATCAAGGTAATAGCTCTTCCTGGGAACTCTTTACTAATTTGATATTGATGGCATTGTTCATTCAGCATGAGCTACAACAGCATGGCTTCAAAGACACAGTGTTCTTGTGTCTGTCCAGTCCATATCTGTCTTCTATTGAAAATGTATGTATGCACCTCAAGTTTTGTGTCAAACAAGAATGAACAACAATTTCAACTACAACAGTTAATATTTTAAGGCTATAAGGTGTAATTGAAAGGAAAGTTGATGTAACAAAGTGGTAAAAATGCCTCTCTCCCACCTTTTGTTGAGCATATTGCTGGCATCAAATTTTAACTTGGGTTATATTTACAAAATACAATTAAGTTAGTCAGTAAGACATATATCTTCTATTGGTTAAACAAAGGTCCATGTTAATTACTAAATCTCAGATTTTAGTGCTTTTAGCTATGGCAGTGAGGGAATGATTAAGCACCCAATGTAGACAGAAAGCAGTCGGAGAGAACAAGAAGGTAATATTCTGATGAGTTTCACCTGGGTGTAATTACCAGCAACTATTTGTCTGTTTCTCTGTGTTTGCAGGACTGTAGTAGCCAGAGAGAGAGAGAGAGAGAGAGAGAGAGAGAGAGAGAGAGAGAGAGAGGGAGAGGCCAGCATGAGCTGTGGGTCTGTGTCTGTCTTCACCACAGTCGTATGTGTGTATGGTGTGTAGGGTGATCAAGTGCTTGTTGTTTTAAAGTGGAACAAATGAGAAACAGCAACTAAAAATAACAAAGTGTGCTGAGATTAAAAACAGAATAAACAAAGTGAACAGTCTGCCTGTCTTGGCGCTTTAAGTATCCTGAATCTGAGAGCTGTAACAATTGCAATGTGGAAAATATCCCAACTTTTCTGTAAATAGTGTTAGTATAATCATCTTACACATAATACATATAAAGCAATCAGTAAAAGACAATCATGACTATGAATATTAGTGAAATTGGTATATGGGGGAAAACCTGTATAAAAATTGAAGGACTATAAAGGTGGAAGCTGGGTTGGTGATGGGTGTTTTGAAGCAGGCTTCATCAAGCAAAAGGGAATGTCAAGCTGATTAAAATAACATTCATTTGTTGTACAATTGTAATTAGTGTAATCAGTTGATTGTCAGCTAATAGCTTAAAGCAGACAGAATGAACAGCCCGCCAGGCCATTGAACGGCCATAAAATAGCAATATACATGTATATATGATGGCCTCTATCTACCTCACAGGCAATGGATCAGCTTGGTTTGGCACATCCTTTGGTGGTTGTGTAGTCCAATGTGAGACTGGCATTGTCGGCCTTATCGATCGCATGGGTAAGTCACTTCAGGTGGAATATGGCTTTCTGCGTTGCCTCTTCATGTCCAGGTTCTACATTCTCTCCTCTTCAGCTCACTTGCAGCCTGTCCTGACAGCTGTTGTCATTTGGCACGGTCGTCAGCCAGAGTTTCCCAGTCATCCACATTTATGCGTGTGGCTCTGAGGTCGTGTTTGTACACATCCTTGAAACAAAGGAGAGGGTGTCTGGTAGCACACGTGTCATGAGCCAGTTGGCTGTAGAGGAGGTTCTTGGGGAGGCATTCTGGTCACATGTGGCAGACAGGGCCTAGCCAGCGGAGTCTTCTTTCCGTGAGAAAGGAATGGTTGGATGGGATTCCAGCTCTCTTTTACACCTCTTGGTTTGTGACTTTGTAGTGCCATGAGATGTTCATGAGCTTTCGAAGACACCTGACATTGTACTGATTTAGCCGGTGTTCTTGATGAGCATAGGCTGACCATGATTCGCTGCCGTAGAGAACAGTGATGAGCACGCATGCTGAGTACACAGAGTATTTAGCCAGACATGCTTCGAGAGGTGGCCGAAGGTCATGGCTACCTTGCCAGTGCGGGCCCTCAGTTCGGTGTCCAGGGAGAGGTTTCTGGTGACAATTGAGCCAAGATACTTGAAAGACCCCACCGTATTGAGGAGCTGGTCATGAACTTTGATGCTCAGCTTAGTCGGGGCAACCGGTGCCATGACTTCAGTTGTCTTTATGGAGATGGTGAGTCCAAAGTCTTGGAATGCTCCAGCAAAGCAGTTCATCAGGGCTTGTAGTCCTTCCTCTGAGTGGCTGACGAATGCAGCATTAAGAGCAAAAAGCATTTCTCTGACAAGCACCTGTTTGACTTTGGTTTTTGCCCAGAGCCTAGCAAGGTTCAGTAGCTTGCCATCATGATGGTTGTGGAGGAAGACTCCCTCTTCCTTGGAGTAGAATTCGTGGTGCAGGATAAGAGAGAAGAAAATCCCAAAGAGGGTGGGGGCCAAGACGCACCCTTGTTTCATGCCACTGTGGTTCTCAAAGGAGCTCGAGTTCTCTCCGTTGAAGCAGATGAAGCCATGCATGTTGGTGTGGTATGAGATGACAAGGATGAGTGTTGGAGGGCAGCCAATCCTCTTAAGCAAGGAGAAGAGGCCAGGCAATGTAGAGGGGTTGATATAAGTTTTAGATTTAGATTTAGCATTTAGATTTAGATTTAACTTTAGATTTAGATTTAGCATTTAGATTTAGCATTTAGCATTTGGATTTAAAATTTAACATTTAGGTTGGACATGCAAACATTTTCTTAACAGTTAAATGTAAGTCATTGTTTTAGATGTGATTCAAACTTAAATGTGAGGAAAAACATGCTAAATATGGGGAAAATTAGCTAAATGTTGAAAATATGTGAGCTAAAACATTTCAGTCAAATTTTTACATTTGGTGGCCCATAGATTCCTGCAACAGCTATACTGGAGAGAGATAGATAATAAATAAGCAACACACTTTAAAAACAAGCCCAAAAAACTGCAACTCGCAACGGACTATATTCATGACATTATGCACAAACAAGCACAAAGTCACTTATAATAACCAGACTTCACAGCTGTGCTTCTTGGCAAAGGAGATCATGTAATTTCTAGGTGTGTATCTCATGAAAATGTTATATACATCATAAGCATAATTATAAAAAAGATAAATGTTAAATATAAAATTGGATAAATGTGCCAAATATTTCTTCCTTACAGCACAAGTATAATTGTGATTATCAATACCTTTTGTTTAAAAAAAAAAAAAGACTTTAGTCAGTGTCAGCATTTTGAGGTAAACCCTCTTCCTCTGATTTTTTAACTACAGTAAAAGTCCTCAGGAATTTGCACTTCATGGTTTCTAAGTTTTATGATCTGCACTTCTACTGTCATATTAGCCAAACTCTTGGATGGTAATACATCACCCTGTTGATTGTTTTTCCTGAACTGCATGCTCTGTCGTGTTTTATTCTTTACATATTACCCCATATCACTCCAAATGCTATTTTATAAACCACATGACCAGAAATCCTTATAATTAAGGAAGCATATTTAAACATTTTACTAATTTTAGTTGGAATTCTCCTTTAAATAAGCATGTGTTTGAGATTTCTAAGACAAGCCATATCAAGTGAAAGTGGAAGAATGTACCACCAGAGGTTGTTTGGTAAGGTCTGCAGTTAATTGTCAAAGTCAGTAGCAGGTGGTGTGTGATGCCTATCATTCAGGCTGATTAGACAGATGTTCCCATCCGTCAGGCAGCACTGCTCCAAGCTGATAAGAGAACTACAACCAGCTCACAGAATCCATTAACCAGTATTCCCCAAAATGGTGATAATTTAGGATTATTTATATCTGTGGTCAAGCCTTTGTATCAGAGCCAAAAAAGACATGTGAAATGTATTATCATTAGTTCACTGTGTGTTTGCCCTGAGATGAGTCTTCCATTGTCATTCTGCAGATTTATTTTATTATTATTATTATTATTATTATTTATTTTATTAATGATTTTTTTTTTGCATTCTCATCACTTACTTATTTGCTGGACCATTTAATCCTATTAGGGTTGACCAGCACTGGGCAAGGGCGAAATACACCCTGAACAGCTCACAAGACCATTGCAGGAACAACACACACTACCTTTCACACTTACACTCACACTTTTGGGCAATTTGTAATGGCCAATTAGCCTAATGTGCATGTCTTTGGACTGTGGGAGTTAACCAGAGTACCTAGAGGAAACCCACCTAAGCATGAGGAGAACATGCAAACTCCACACAAAAACATACCCACCGATCCTTGGCCTTGAACCCAGAACAACCCAGGGAATGTGATGAAAATCATGTCAGATCTAGACTAGAATCATGTTGGCTTCATAACATAACGTTACAGATCACAACTGAAAGCATGACATAAGAAAAAGTAACCAAAAAACATGGAGCGCCAAAATTAGAAAGGCAGTTGGCCCAGACGATATACCAATGGAGGCATGGAGCTGTTTAGGTTAAATGGCAGTGGAGCTTTTAACCAGATTAATCAACCAAATCTTGGAAGTTAAGAGGATGCCTGAGGGGTGGAAAGAAGTGTACTTGTTCCAATTTTCAAAAACAAGGCAGATGTGCAGTGCTGCAATAACTACAGAGGGGTAAAGCTGATGAGCTCACACAATGGAATTATGGGAAAGAGGAGAGGTGGTGATCTGTGAATAGCAGTATGGTTTCATGCCAAGAAAGAGGACCACAGATGCCATATTTGCTTTGAGAATGTTGATGAAAAAGTACGGGGAAGGTCAGAAAAATTTGCACTGTGTGTTTATGGACTTGGAGAAACCATACAACAGGGTGCCATGAAAGGAGTTGTGGTGCTGTATGAGGAAGTCAGGGGTGGCAGAGAAGTATGTGAGGGTGGTCCAGGATATGTATGAGGATAGTGTGACTGTGGTGAGGTGTGCGGTAGGAATGACGGACTGGTTCAAGGTGGAGGTGGGATTGCATCAAGGATTGGCTCTGAGCTCTTTCATGTTTTCAATGGTCATGGATTGACCGATGACTTTGATCAATAGTCTCAATGAACTACGATGTTTGCAAATGACACTGTGATCTGTAGTGAGAGCAAGGAACAGGTGGAGATGAGTCTGGACAGGTGAAGGTATGCACCAAGGTATGATAGACAAGGAATAAAAGTCAACAGGAGACAGAGTACGTGGGTGATAAATAAAGGGAGGGTGACAGAACAGTGCAGCTACAAGGTGTACAGGTGATGAAGAGAGATGAATTTAAATACATGGGGTCAACTATCCAAGGTAACGCTGCATGTGATGAAGTGAAGAAGCGTGTGCAGGCAGGGCAGAGTGGGCAAAGAAGACTGGCTGGAGTATTTTGTGATAAAGGGGTATCTGCAGACAGGGATGTCAGGGAGTTACAAAATTACACAGAATTAAAATTAACATATTAGAGGAACAGCACAGGTAAGACTGTTTGGGGATAAAGTGAGAGGCCAGATTGAAGAGGCCAGATTGAAATTGGAATGGTTTGTGAAAAGAGATGAAGGGTATATTGGTAGAAGAATGTTGAGGATGGAACTTCCTGTTAGGAGAAGAAGAGGTAGGCAAAAGAGACGATTTATGGATGTGGTGAGGGAGGACATGTGATTAGTGTGACAGAGAGATTCAGGGGACAGAGCACGATGAAGAAAGGATAATCTGCTGTGGCACTCACTGGAGCAGCTGAAAGATCACTGAAGATCTTAAAACAGAAACATACACCAAATCAAAGATAAAATGGTTTTCTAAAATAACTTTATAAAACCTATGATTTACATTACAACTGGTATTACTTTAAAAGCCATACTGTAAAAGAAAATTATTTACCACCTGAATAATTCAAATGGAAGAATTCAGTAGTGCTGTGATATACTATAAAATTATGTACTTTATGGTTGTTTGGACCAACTCTGCATGACAGAAGATAAATAAGACTCTGACAAGTGATATTTTTGTTTGTTTGAACACTGTAATCATTAATTTTTTTTAAGGGGAAAAAAGCTATTTAAAGGTGAATAAGCTATAATTAAATGAGATGTTCAAAGCCATAGTAATTTTGTGAAGGAAAGGAATGAGGTGAACACACTTGTAAAGCCACTGCATGCTCTTAATCTGTTACCTTTGACACCGTAGGGAACATCTACAATTGCTATCCATAGATTTCCTAAAGCCATTAACTAATTCAAAAGTTGTAAGCCCTCACCCAGTAATTTAATCAGTAAGTAATCAGGCAGGAAATATTTCAGGACAGGAAGCCGAACCTTACACAGAGTGCTGGTCTCTATGTCGCCTTTGCCAGCCATAGGTCAAAGGAGCAGGATCTAAATGAAAACTTTACATAACAGCCTGCCTCTTTCATTACAGTGTAATATTGGGCCTGTTCTAGTGGGGCCCACAACGCTGTAATCACTACATCTCAGTCATATGAAGATGTTCTACTGCTCAAGTGGAGACAGCTCAGGCCTTTAATACACACCCTTTAATTATACCATATCACGAGTGGGATGCCATGCTAACAATCACATCCACCAAAGGTTCTAAAGGGAATGATTGTGTGTGTGTGTGTGTGTGTGTGTGTGTGTGTGTGTGTGTGTGTGTGTGTGTGTGTGTGTGTGTGCACAGCTCACCAGTAAATCACAGGACCAACACACAAACATTTTTACACTCATACCTAGCGGAAATTTTGAACAGCCAATTAGTCAATTGTGTATATCTTTGGACTGTAAGAGAAAACCAGGGTACCCAGAGGAAGCGTACACAAGCACAGACAGAACAGGCAAACTCCGCAGAGAAAAGCCCTCCCTAACCCAAGACTCTTGCTGTGAGGTGGATGTGCTAACCGTAACACCACCCATCTTTTGGATCTTAAATAGTGAGCGGCGAAGAGAACTTGTGAAAGGCGTTACATATATAATTAATTCACAGGCATCAGGACTTCCCACATTGTAATGCTCCTATGGCAGTCCATAGCATGCTTTGTAATCTTATGAGATTTGGTACAGTACAAGCCTTATTGTAAAACCAACACGACACAGCTGAATAT
>JAOUQZ010044670.1:0-11242 GCA_028564935.1 Neosilurus hyrtlii | reverse complement strand
TGGCCTGGCGAGCTGTCCAGGGTGTACTCTGCCCTCGCCCAGAGTCGGCTGAGATGGGCGCCAGCCTCCCCGTGACCTTAATTTGGATAAAGGATGGCCTCAGTGTCCTTCAGTTCTAAAAACCTATTCAGGTGGTGAATCAATTATTTAATTTACTTATGTGTTTGAGTTACATTAGAGTTATTCGTTAGCTCTAAAGTTATTTATTAGTTATAGAACAGCAGTGAGTTACTCTCAGTCTTACACTGTTAAATCTGATAAATACAAATGCGTGCATACCTCATCTTCTGCAGTAAGGCTTAGAGAAATGTAAAATTTTAATCATTAAATTAAATGAATTACATAAAATGGTGTGTTTTTTTCCTCATGTTCCCATGTAGTATTTACTAAAACAGTTATTCACCTCAGGCTCAGTGGATGTCCACCAAGTAATTGTTATTTATATTTATGTTTGACATCGATGCAGTGGTTAGCACTGTCGACTCACAGCAAGAAAGTTCTGTGTTTGAACCTTGTGGACGACTGGGATCTTTCGGTGTGGACTTTGCATGTTCTCCCTGTGCTTGGGTGCTTCCTTCTGGTTACTCCAGTTTTCAAAAAAATGCAGGTTAGGCTAACTGGCTACTCTAATATGCCCATATGTGTGAATGTTAGTCCATGTGTTGGTGCTGCTGTAGACTGGGGACCTATGTGTGTACACCTCTCGTCTGAAGTCAGCTGGGATTGGCTCTAGCTTCTCTGAAGACTTGATTCATTCAATGAATGATTTATTCAGTGTAAAACTTTGAGCTTATCGGGTACGCTTCTGTCCTACGTTCTAATATATTGACAGTGTGTATTTGTTTTGTTACTCTTATCTGTTCTCCATGCCTTTTGATTTTCTGTTTGTGATTCTATGTTGCATTAAAGCTCCTGCGTAAGTGTTCTACGTGTTTTCTAGCATCTAGCCATCACGGTAACAAAAGGCACGCTACAAAGTCAACAGCAGTGCAAGAAACATGAGTAATTCTGCAACAATGTCCTTGCTAGCAGTCAGCAATCTCAGGCCATGCATATCCATCCCACAACCCAGGAAGAGTCAACCTGTCAGAGAGAACAGTCATCGTGTAATTCTACAGAACGTTTGACCCCAGAAGAAACAACAAGTAAAAATAAATCTGTAAATGTAATATTGTGGTGTTCATGCACATTACAGATATCCCACTGTTCAAAATATAATTTCAGAAAAGTACCTTCACTGTTTCAAACAGGGCAGCATGGTGACACACACCAGCATGTGAGGTGCATGTTCCAACACAGCTGGTTGTTGCCATAGTAATTGAGCCTTCAGTTACTGACAGTTTTACTGCTTTTTCAACTCAAAAATGTATATGGAGTGTGTCTCGCTTTTGGATTTGGAAACCGTATTTCCCATCGCAATGAGGTTGACAGTTTTTGAGAGCCAAGAATTTGGTGAACGTTGTAATAAAATTATTTCACTGAACTGTGAAAAATATTCAAAGAGTCCCCATGTATAAAAATCGCCCCCGTATTGATTTTAAACAGCTTTTTTTGTACTGACTCTTATAGAGA
Source organism: Neosilurus hyrtlii (assembly GCA_028564935.1). Lineage (NCBI taxonomy): Eukaryota > Metazoa > Chordata > Actinopteri > Siluriformes > Plotosidae > Neosilurus > Neosilurus hyrtlii. The sequence goes on along the minus strand of JAOUQZ010044670.1, from coordinate 9,670 downwards.
CATTCAGGGTGCAGCTGTCAGTCAGAGGCCCACCATTTAACTTCTATAAGTGCCGTTGACTCAAAAGCTACATGGTCAGAACCAGCACAATTTTTCTTCTGTTTTGATGTAAAATTTATTGGTGTAGAGTGAAAATAAAAAAATATATATATAAAAAATTCCAAGATAATGTTCTCATCTCTGCCACTCTGCTGATGACATCACCTACTCTAGCCCAGAACATTCCACGCAATACATGCTCATTATAAACGCACAAATCGACTAAAAAAACCTTGTCACACTTCAACAACAATTGAGCGAAAACCGTAAAAGGTACCAAAAAGTTGCTTCGACCGATGAGATGACGACTTCAGTGTCTACGTTTTAAAAGTTCATCCAATTTCTATGTGAAAGTAGGTCTTCTTGGCATGGCATCCACCTTTCCCCATTTATTTCAATGGGGCTTTTTTTCTAAAAATAGATAATTAATTAGATGTGGTGCCAATTTCCGGGTGTGGGATTGATTAGAAGCTGGGAAATTTTTTTTATCCAGCTCTGGTATATATGCTCTCATTCTAAAAATTTTTCAGGATGTTTAAAATTTGCAGACATGAGGGAGCTGCTAGAACTTCTGGCAGAGGTGGGATGTTTGCCATTACCTGCCCTGTGAAGCTCACTCGATAAACCTACAGTGACTGGTTCACCTTTTACAAGCACATCTGCTCCTTTAAGGGTCTCAAACAGTTCATTTATGTGCACAATTATATCAAGCTACAGTTATAGCTCGACTAGGTCATTTAACTCGACAGCTGTTCTTGTCCCAGTACATAGGGTGACCTAAAGATCCTCCCACATTTCAAAAATAAACAAAAACAAATTGTTAAAGATAATCAAATTATTATTATTGTTTGCACACAAGAAACTTCATTCAGTACAGTTTTATTTATAAGTTCCATGACAGCCTTCAGAAAGAGTGTATAGACAATGACGGCCACCGTTTGGTGGGTAGGAATCGGCCTAGGCCACAATATACCTGGGGTATAATCTAACCTAGTCCACTTTAACCCCAAATATAGTTTGGACGGGGGTATACTATGGCATGTTACACCAGGTCAAAACCTGCGGCTTGAACTGAGGAACATGTCTAGGGTGCAGAGTCCGGTTTGAGTCTGGTTGTACATACACACTAAAGAATAGCTTAGCTGTAAAACAAACTATCTTGCTGTCTTAGTACGACTGAGAAAGTGGACTTAGTCCAATTTTTCATTGGACTAACATGTTTGCCGGTCTCACAGCAAGAAGGTCCTGGGTTCGAGTGCCAGGCTCTCATGTTTCTGTGTGGAGTTTGCATGACTCCTTATGCTTGCATGGGTTTTCTTCGGGTACTCTGGTTTCCTCCCACAGTCCAAAGACAGGTTCAAAATGCCTATAGGTGAGTGTGAATGACTATGTTTGCCCAGAGTTAGCTGAGATAGGCTCCAGCCTCCCGTGTCCCTAATAGCAGTAAGCAGTTTGGCAAATGTTTTTAAAAGTCCTATTTTGGTCGAACTGACACAATAATGAGATTTTTTTTCTAATATCATCCCATTAAGCTGGGACTCAGATGCTAGGCAAAATTATAGAACCTGTAAGCCATCTAATGTGTCATCTCTGCAATGCCATATGAGCTTGAAGAGAGTCTGTACCATTTTAATTCTGCTGCAAATAGAACAAGCTCGACTCAGAAGGAGCGTCATTGTCCCTTGGGAATATACTTTATGGAAAGCTTTAGGAAGGGCATGTTCACTCTGCATTCTAATAGGCACGATGTGGCCAAAAGTATCCGGACACCTAACTATTGCTCTCACTTTTTTCTCTTTTGTCTCAGCCGACACTGGCCGAAGGCAGGGTACACCTTGAATAGCTTACCAGACCTGGAGAAAACCCATGCAAGCTTGGGGAGGACATGCAGACTCCACAGAGAAACGCCTGAAACTGCGACTCAAGCCCAGGACCTTCTTGTTGAGAGGAAGACGTGCTTACCACTACACCACTGTGCGTCCCCCCTGACTACCACTCCTATAGGAATTGTTGGACATCCCATTCCATTAATATTGAGTTTTAATTACTTGTCACCTTTAACAGTCTCGATTCTTCTGGGAAGGTCCATTTGTCGTACTGCTTAATCCTATCATGGTTACAGGGAGGCTGGAGCTTAACTCAGCCAACTTTGGGTGAAGGTGGGGTACACCCAGTATACACAGTTTGCTAGTCCATTTACACTCACAACTATGAGCAATTCAGAACAGTCACTCGGTCCAAACCCAGGACCTTCGTGCCGTGAGGTGGATGTACTAAACACTGCTGCCCCATACACGGATTCTCATTTGATAAAAATTATTACCACAACACTGTACATGTCACCTAATGAGTACCAGAATAAGGAGCATGAAAAGGTCATTGAAAAGATCAACAGATTTTCATTGTGGGCTTTATGAGTGTTAAACCATGACAGGTAAAAAATATATATATATATTTTACTTAAACATCACAACTAATTAATTAACTTGATGGAAATACATGTTATTCAACCATTACATCAACTTAATATAAAAGTTTTTGAAGCACACGAAGTTAAAACATTTATACACTCAATATCCTCCAGGTAACCCTTGGTAAGTTAATCTCCCTTTGTAACAGACCCCCCAGGAGTTGTACCTAGAATCCTCAAAGCCATAGTCAGATGCATTATCTGCAGTATGGTGCCACTGGGTAAAATTAGACCACTATCCCAGAATAAGTCTTATAAAGACTCCAAAATTTTATGGAGTCTTCCTTGTGCCTCTGGCAAGAATTTCATGAAAATCCACACATAACATTTTGCGTAATCCTGCTAACAGACACACAAACCTAACCAAAATATAACCATGACAACCAATCAGAATTCCAGTCAAATAAGTACTATGTTCTGTGTACAAAAAATGAAATAGATCCAGATTATTTTCAGCAAACAGTGCAACATCACTGATTTTATTTTTTATTTCACTTCAGAAAAAAATCCCAAGTTTAAGTAAAATATAATACTAAAGTACATCTAGTCGAAAATTATTGTACTTTATTTCTTCTTATAAAAAGAAACATTTCATTATAAGCACAAATCTAATCCACGCGAATTTATTTAAAACAATTCTCAGTAAAAGCACATTTATCCCAAATACTACACTTGCTTCTACCAAACAGAAATGATTTTATTCAAAGAATTTTTGTCATCATTTTAAAATTTATTTTATTATTATTATTTTTTGTTAAACAATTTTTACATTTTAACTGGGTAGAATTGTTTTATGCTAGTTTAAAGCAGTCTTACCAAGCAAAATACCAAGCGTTTTTTTATTATTGTATATTTATGTATTTTTGTATGTATATAACTAATAATGTATTTATTTTTAATCTTTGCTCAAAATTAAAGACCTTATAAATCAAGAGAATATGGTGTACTTATTAGTGCATTTTTTTATTACTTAATTTCACAGTTTTTAAAATAATAAAGCACAGATGGATTAATTCTGGAAATCAGGAGAGTAAATCTTGTTGCTCTGTAGCAGATCAAAACCTGGGGTACGTCATCTCTGCTGGTGCCATAGAAATGGACCAACAGAAGATGAGAGCAATTATTGACTGGCCTCAGCCTACAACCTGCTGTGAGTTGCAACATTTTCTAGGTTTGCCAATTTCTACAGACGTTTTATTAGAAATTATAGTACCCTGGCTGCCTCTCTCACAGCCCTTTCCTCCAGTTCAGTTAAGTTTGTCTGGTCCCCAGCTGCAGAAAAGGCCTTCGAAGAATTGCAGGGACGGTTCACCTCAGCTTCTATTCTGACACAGCCTGATCCCAATTGTCAGTTCATTGGGGAGGTGGATGCCTCAGAAGTGGGTGTTGGTGCCGTCCTTTCTCAGTGCTCTGGCCAGGATAATAAGGTGCACGCCTGTGCCTTTTTTCTCATCGACTTGCTTCATCTGGGAGTAATAATGATGTTGGCAGTTAAGTTGGCTCTATAAGAGTGGTAGCACTGGCTCGAGGGTTCTAAGGTCCCATTTCTGGTATGGACAGAAGAATCTCGATTACATTCGGACTGCCAAACGTTTGAATTCCCATCAAGCTCATTGGTCTCCATTCTTCTCACGGTTCAATTTCACCCTGTCCCATCATCCTGGATCCAAGAATGTCAAGCCAGATGCCCTCTCTCACATATCCCCCTCTCAAGACAAGAATGGAGAAAGTCCTCCCTGACCACAGCATTGTAGGTGCAGTTCAGTCTGCCCAATCTGATAGCGCTGCTCCTAGTCAATGTCCTGTTAACTGTCTTTTTGTGCCCAGGTCTGTCTGTTCTCAGGTCCTACAGTGGGGTCACTCTTCCCTCTCCCCTGCCACCTTGGAGCAAGATGCACTCAAGCCTTCATCAGCAGGAGGTTCTGGTGCCCTACCATGGGGGAGGATGTCCACAAATTTATCTCTGCCTGTTCTGTTTGTGCTCGCAGTAAGACCTCTACACATCATCCATCGGGCCTGTTACAGCCACTGCCCATACCCAAGAGACCCTGGTCCCACGTTGCCTTGAACTTTGTTACTGGCCATCCTCCATCAGACAGTAACACCTCTATACTTTCTGTTGTTGTTTTTCTAAGTCTGTGCACCTCATTCCTCTACCCAAACTCCCCTCTGCCAAGGAGACTGCTAACTTGATAATGGATCGTGTATTCAGGTATCATGGTTTACCTGTGGATGTGGTTTCTGATAGAGGTCCACAGTTCCCATCACACTTCTGGAGAGCCTTCTGTACACTCATTGGTGTCAGTTTATCCTCAGGATTCCATCCACAAAGCAATGGCCAGACAAAGAGGACTAATCAACACCTGGAGGCAACCTTGCGGTGCATGGTGTCTGAGAGGCTGTCTTCCTGGAGTTGTCAGCTGCCCTGTGTAGAATATTCTATTAACTCCCTCCCTTCTGCCTCCACAGGCCTGTGTCCCTTCGAGTGTTGTCTAGGATACCAGGAAACAGGGGGGGCTGGTATCCTAGACAACACTCAAAGGGAGACAGGCCTGAGGAGGCAGAAGGGAAGGAGTTAATAGAATATTCTACCCAGGGTAGCTGACAACTCCAGCCCAGGCTTTCGTTCGTCGTTGTTGTCAGCCCTGCAACGTACTTCTGCCAGGATGAAGCACCAGGCAGATCAACATGGCTCTCTACCCGTGATCCTGTAAATTGGCTCCCCGTTTCACTGGTCCATACCCCATTGTGAAGGTTGTGAGTCCTGTTGCTGTGCGGCTTAAGCTCCCCCCAAACCTCCGCCGCATCCACCCCACTTTCCATGTTTCCAGGATTAAACCTGTCCTCAGTAACCAGCTCTGCCCAGTTCCCAAGCCCCCTCCATGTCTCATCAATAGCACAGAGGCCTTTACAGTTAACCGGCTTCTGGATGTCCGTCGCCAGGGCCGTGGTCTCCAGTTCCTAGTGGACTGGGAGGGTTATGGTCAGGCGGAGAGGTGTTGGGTTCCTGATTGTGGACTTGTCAGAGACTTTCTGAGAGAACCCCCCCCCCCCCCCCCCACCCTAGTTAAGATGGCAGGAGGTGTTCATAATTTTCTGTTAGGACTCCAGCCAGTTTACTCAGTGTTCTAGTATTATGTGCCTCTTTTTTTTTTGTCCTCTTTGTCTTTCCATATTATTTTTTTTTGTCCCCTTTGGCTCTCCATATCCCAATTATGGTGCTTACCTGTGTCTCGTTGCCTGCCTCACTCTGTGTATATACGCCCTGCATTTCCCCACAAGCTTGGCTAGATCGTGCTAGAGTTTTCTCCTGTGCCTTTCCAGCGTTTGCATATCCTTGCCTAGCAGTTTTTGACCTTGCCTGTTCCTTGACCACTCTTAATGGCTTTTGTAGTTGTTTTTTTGGTGGGGGGTTATTTATTTATTTTGGACACCTCTGCCTATGTTTTTGCATATCTTTGACCATTGCTTATTTTGTTGACTAAGAGTTTGCCTGCTGTTTTTGGATACCTCGGATTTGTTTTGATTTGATTTCTCGGATATCTTTGACCATTGCCTGTTTTTTAATTATCTATTTACCTACTAACTGTTGTGCTCTACACCCCTTTGGTCTGTGTGTGGATCCTTTTTTCATCAGTACACAACCTTAACAATTTTTATTCACTGCATTTTCACTGTGTGGCAATTGGTTTGGTTACCTAGCTTATAAGTAACTTAATTTTAGAATTGTCAGGTTGTTGCAATGTCCCCAGGGCAAATATTTTTTCCGTCTTGTTCCTGTCATTTAACAGTTCAAGAGACCATCCACAGAAATGGCAAAATTGTGTGTGTGGTGGCTTTTTTATTTATTTATTTTTTGCTGATGTGGATTCCACAAAATGAACAAAACATCATTCCATTAATCAACACAATCTTTTTAAAAGCTTCTTTAAACTTGATGAAACTCCATCTCCCCACCAGAACAGAAAGTAACTCCATTTAATCACTTCTGGCATTTGGTGCATTCCCTTTCCCTTAGAATTCAGTCGTTTGTAAATTTGTTTCAGGACTTGTAAAAAGGGTTATACTATTTTTGTAAATTTGTCTTAGAGTTCGTTAAAGTGTTTTGCATTTTTTTCTAAAATGTAAATTTGTTTCTCATTCGTAGAAGTGTTTCACACTTTGTAATTTTGTTTTGCACTTCACAGCCACCATACTTATTCCCACATCAGCTTCTTTTTTTTATCTCTTGAAGGAAAAATGTTAGCAGTCTATTGCTAATCTACTAATCAGTGGTAAGGTACGATATCTTTTTTTTTTGCAGAATCACCTTTAGTGTTTTGTGTTAAATATTCCAACAATACCCAAATGTTATAATGTATTAAATATTACAGCTAAAATAATGCTAGATTAGCTACATTTACGTTTACAGCATTTAGCAGACGCTCTTATCCAGAGTGACTTACAGAAGTGCTTTAAAGTAATTATCATTGACAATATTCTTTTACTGGTTCGTCAGGACATAGACTAAGTATACTATCAGTCAAGAGCTCAGTGGATAGGTGTTGTGTGCAGGTATTTTTTTTTTTTTTTTTTTATTTAAGTTCATTCCACCACCTTGGAGTCAAAACAAAATAGTTTAGATGCATTTCTCCTTTGACCCTTGGTAGAAGGAAGGACTAGTCGAGCAGTGCTAGAGGATCTGAGAGAACATGGTGCTGTGCGAGGTGTGATAAGTGCTTTGAGGTAGGAGTTCGGTGCGAGTTCATTTTTGGCTTTGTAGGCAAGCATTAATGTTTTGAATTTAATGCTCAAAAGTAGACCTGCCAGGAGTGAGTTGCAGTAGTCTAGTCTTGAGATAACAAGGGACTGGACAAGTATCTGAGTGGCCTCAGTGGAACGAAATGGGCGAATCCTTCGGATGTAAAAGAGGAGGAATCGGCATGATCGAGAAAGATTAGTTATATGAGAAGAGACAGACAGGCAATTGTCCATGGTTACTCTGAGGCTTTGTGCAGTGACCGAAGGAGAGATCACAAAGCTGTCCAAGGAGATTGCAAGATCTTGATGTGGGTATGAGTTTGCTGGTATAAGCAGCAATTCAGTCCTGCTGGGATTAAGCTTCAGCTGGTGAAGTGCCATCCATGAGGACATACTTGCCAGACATGCAGTGATCCGGGCAGAAACATCAGTTTTTGAGGGAGGAAAAGAGAGAACACGTTGAGTGTCATCTGCATAGCAGTGATGTAAGAACCAGTGTGAGGATATGACCTCACCGAGAGACATAGTATATAGAGAGAACAGAAGTGCACCTAGAACTGAGCCTTGGGGAACGCCAGTGGAAAGTCGACATGGAGAAGATGTGGATCCCCTCCATGTAACCTGATATGAGCGACCTTCCAGGTAGGAATCAAACCATTGCCATGCTGAACCACAAATTCCTAGAGTCAAGGAGGATGAGGACAGATGACATCTTGGCTGATCTTAAAGCATATAGCTTCTCTGTGACAGCCAAGAGTGCTGTCTTTGTAGAATGTGCCGCTTTGAAGCCAGATTGATAAGGGCCAAGAAGGTTATTCTGCAAAAGATAGAAAGATATTTGGTTATAAATAGTGCATTAAAAAATTTTTGAAAGGAAAGAAGCGACACCGGTCTGTTGTTGATGTCTGATGGATCCAGAGAGGGTTTCTTTAAGATGGGTAGAACCCTGGTTCTTTTGAATGCTGTTGGTACATGACCAGATATCATAGAGTCATTGGTGATAGTGGAGGTAAAGGGGAGAAGGTCTGTAGTATATTGTAAGGGATTGCATCTAGTGATCAGGGGGGTAGGATTGCATGATGAGATGACTTGCAGGATGTCTTCAGTTGTGAGATTGGAAAGCTGTGTAAGGAAAGGGGAAATGGAATCTACTTGGTGTAGTATAGGAGTTGGGGTGGGAGTGAATGTCAGACAGATTTGTTTAATCTTCTTATTAAAGAAGTCGGCAAAGTCTTCAGCAGTCAGGGAGAATGGGGCAGGTGGAGCAGATGGATTGAGTAAGGATAAAAAGATGTAGAGTTTGTTTGGGTCTTGTGCAGCAGCGTCCAACTTTTTCTTGTAGAAAGCTGTCTTGGCAGAAGTCACATCAGATGAAAATGTGGATAGGAGAGCATGGTAGGAAGCCAGATCTGATTCAAGGTGAGATTTCTTCCACTTTCTGTCGGCTGGTCTGAGTTGTCTACGATTGCTTCGCAGTACCTCTGAGAGCCAAGGAGCAGGGCAAGATGTCTTCCTGGGTTTTGTAGATAGTGGGTAGAGGAGATCCATAGATGCAGAGAGTGAAGAGAGGAAAGTGTCAATAGCAAATTCTAGTGGTAGAGAACAAAAGAAGACAGGGTCAGGAAGCTGAGATAAAGTACAGGATGCAACAGATGAAGGAGATGCAGTGTGGAGGTTTTGCCGAGTGGGGGAAGAAAACTAAAAGCTGGTGTTAGGTAGAATAGGTAAGGTGATAGTAAAGAACAGAAAAATGTGGTGGTCAGAGATGTGAAGTGGGGTGGGGCGACTGAAAACAAGATCTAGGAGATTCCCTTCTTTGTGTGTGGGAGAGCAGTTGTTGAAAGTTAAAGACAGAAATATAGAAGAGGGAGAAGGCCAGAGGACTGAAGTTTGTCAGAGGGGAGATTGAAGTCCCCCAGGAGAGTGAGAGGGGTGTCAGTGGGGAAAGTGCTGAGGAGTATGTCAATTTCTTCTAAAAAAAAGTGTCCTGGGGTCCAGGAGGGCGGTAAATGACAATAATGAGGTTGATTGGAGATGAGACTTTTACTGCATGAAGCTCAAAGGAGGAGATGCCTAGGTGAGACAAAGAAAGTGGTGTAAAGCACCAACTCTGAGACAGGAGCAGACCCGTAACACCACCTTCCCCAGTTACTTGTGGAGTATGAGAGAAAGCATAACCAGAAGAAAGACCTGCTGGTGTAGCAGAGTTGTGTGGGGAAGCCACAGGAAGATGTCGCAGGTAAGTGACGTAGTTCCGGTGAGATGGCAGATTTAAAACCGGCATGGGCAAACATTTATTCATAGATTTAATGGAATATACTTTGCCAATCTAACCAAAATATTCTTTAAGGTAGGAAATAGTGTCTGTTACAGTCTGTTAAATCCACTCTGGAGCACAGCGGGGAGGATTCCGGCAGCTTG
>JAOUQZ010044669.1:0-11242 GCA_028564935.1 Neosilurus hyrtlii | reverse complement strand
TGCTTTCAAAGAACGGAAACGTTTCCCTGACCGCAACAGAGAGAAGAGTCCATTGTTGGGATGGCTGAGGTCCTTCATTATCTTTCTGGCCTTGGTCCAGCACCACTTGTATATAGTGTCCAGGTCAGGAAGCTTGATTAGGATGGTACACTCTGCTGATCGCACCACCCTCTGGAAAGCTTGCCTGTCCTGTTTGGTGCTGTTTCCAAACCAGGCTGTGATACTTCCTGTCAGGATGCTCTCAATGGTGGGCAGTTTAAAGTCTTTCAGGCATCCGAGATGAAAGAGACGCTGCCATGCCTTCTTCACCTTCTTCTGTTTAGCTCGTCTGCCAGAAAAGCGTCTGCATTCACAGATCTGTAAAATAATGTTTTGTAGTCCGGTATATTCATAGTTTCTGTCCATAGTGCTGTTTAGTGCTGTTTCGCCTCCTTCACCACTCTGCACATGTTGTAGGATGCGGTCTTGTATCCATGTTTCCACTGGTGAGCCCCATGTTATACGAGTATGGGATGAAATAGCAACCAGGCAGACCCTATTCCACATGATGGTAAAGAAAGCTATTGCAATGGAAATCCAAGATTAGTTAGACACAGTGGTGGGTCTGAGCACAATGGCATGGCCCACCTATGAGGCCAACTTGATACAATATTTAGAGCTGCACAGACAAAGAGAGAAAGAGGCAAAAACGGCAGCCAAAAGTTTGGTGATGCAGCTCCACAAGGCCCAGCTGAGTGAGTTGGCCCATAACAAACAAGAAATATGGGAAAGAAGAAGGAAGAGAAGAACATACATTATTTAGTACAGTAACATAAAGTATTTAGTCAGCCACCAATTGTGCAAGTTCTCTTATAAAATGAGAGAGGTCTCCAATTTTCATCATAGGTATACTTCAACTATAAGAGACAAAATGAGGAAGAAAAATCCAGAAAATCACATTGTCTGATTGTTAAAGAATTTGTTTGCAAATTATGGTCGAAAATAAGCATTAGGTCAATAACAAAAGTTCACCTGAATACTTTGTTGTATATCCTTTGTTGGCAATGACAGAGGTCAAACATTTTCTGTAAGTCTTCACGGAGTTTTCACACACTGTTGCTGGTATTTTGGCCCATTCCTCCATGCAGATCTTCTCTAGAGCAGTGATGTTTTGGGGCTGTCACTGGGCAACATGGACATTCATCTCCCTCCAAAGGTTTTCTATGGGGTTGAGATCTGGAGACAGGCTAGGCCACTCCAGGACCTTAAAATTCTTGTTACGAAGCCACTCCTTCATTGCCCAGGTAGTGTGTTTGGGATCATTGTCATGCTGAAAGACCCAGCCACATCTTTAATGCACTTGCTGATGGAAGGAGGTTTTCACTTAAAATCTCACGATACATGGCCCCATGCATTCTTTCCTTTACACGGATCAGTTGTTCTGGTCCCTTTGCAGAAAAACACCCCCAAAGCATGATGTTTCCCCCATGCTTCACAGTAGGTATGCTGTTCTTTGGATGCAACTCAGCATTCTTTCTCCTCCAAACACAGCAAGTTGAGTTTTTACCCAAAAGTTCTATTTTGGTTTCATCTCACCATATGACATTCTCCCAATCCTCTCCTGGATCATCCAAATGCTCTCTAGAAAACTTGTCCAAGATAGGCCTGGACATGTACTAGCTTAAGCAGGGGGACACGTACTGCAGGATTTGATTCCCTGGCGGCATAGTGTGTTACTGATTGTAGCCTTTGTTACTTTGGTCCCAACTCTCTGCAGGTCATTCACTAGGTCTCCCCCTGTTGTTCTGTGATTTTTGCTCACTGTTCCCATGATAATTTTGACCACATGGGGTCAGATCTAGCATGGAGCCCCAGATCGAGGGAGATTATCAGTGGTCTTGTATGTCTTCCATTTTCTAATAATTGCTTCCACAGTTGATTTCTTCACACCAAGCTGCTTACCTATTGCAGATTTGGTCTTCCCAGCCTGGTGCAGGTCTACAATTTTGTTTCTGGTGTCCTTTGACAGCTCTTTGGTTTTGGCAAAAGTGAAGTTTGGAGTCTGACTGTTTGAGGTTATGGACAGGTGCATTTTATACTGATTACAAGTTCAAACAGGTCCCATTAATACAGTTAAGGAGTGGAGGACAGAGGAGCCTCTTAAAGAAGAAGTTACAGGTCTGTGAGAGCCAGAAATCTTGCTTGTTTGTAGGTGACCAAATACTTATTTTTCCGAGTAATTTACCAATTAATTCATTAAAAATCCTACAATGTGATTTCCTGGATTCTTTACCCCCATTCTGTTTCTCAGAGTTAAAGTGTACCTGTGATGAAAATTGGAGACCACTCTCATCTTTTAAGTGGGAGAACTTGCACAATTGGTGGCTGACTATATACTTTTTTGCCCAACTGTAGCAAAGCAGGCAGCAGTACTGGTGGCACAAAGAGTGGCGCAACCAGTGGCCCAACCTGCACCTCCAGTACCACAGCCAGCAACCATGGTGCAAGTTATGCCAACATACCCACCACAGTAGGCATCGCCTGCCTATTTATGCACCACCACCCCAGCAATGCACCCCCCCAGTACAACAGTACCAGTCCCAGAATAGGGGATGGGGTCATTGGCGAGGACACAGTCAAGGAGGAGGACTGTGGTTACAGTCCTCAAGAGGAAGAATTCCAATGGATCATGAAAGAGGAGTAGGATGTTGGACATGCCAAGACCCAAATCATCTCAAACAAGACTGCCCATATGCCTATCAACAGGGAGGACCTATGGCACCTCCAAGAAACAACCAACAAAATCAAGCATGGCAAGGTCAGGGGATCTGGACAGGATCCTCGAAGGGACCCAATCAGCCATCCTTATGGGGCCACCCCTGGGTAGCATGTGAGAAGGCCCAGAGGCCAGAGGGGGAGCTGGTGCAGTATGCCATCTCACTGCACAAGAACTTTGTCTTCGTAATGGTGAGAGGACAGATTTCTTCACCGTTTTTAATTGACACAGGTGCAACATATACATGTATAGGAAAAGAAGGCTCAAAGCTCCCCTGCTCCAGTAAAGCAGTGACACACAAAGTGGAATAAGAGACTTGTATGAACAATGGCAAACCTGGCTTATCAAGACTGCCAATTAAACAGAGAACCGTGGCATTGTACGATGATATATGTTGAAGAAGGACTGAATGAAGATTATGAAGCCATCTGGGATGAACTGTTGTCATCAATGAAGTACACTTCAAAAAACTGTAAATCTTATAGTAGGGCCACAAGGGGTCATTGCTACATTCCAATTATCACCACAACTCAGATATTGGTAACAAGTCTCTGATGCTGTGCCTCATGTCTTCCTGCTGATTGGACAGAATTTTAAATCAAAAGAATTAGGGCCCATGGTGAAGGAAGCAAGTCAGGTGACACAATGGATACACATAAGACAGAGAGTCATTATATCACCAGACAAAAAATTTCTCAAGATAGAGCAGACAGTGGTAGATGAGGTAAAACCAGAGACTGTGCTGATAAATAGAACAGAAGATGTGAGGATAAATCAGGACAAAATGAAGCAGCTGCCCCAATGGGCAGAAGAGCAAGAGCTCACCAGGAGAAGAAAAGTAAAAAGCATTAGCACAGGTACCAGATCAGCTATGGACAAAACACCTGACAGATGTAGGATTAGTAAAATCAGCAGGCCTAGTTAAGATACAGCTTTAACCAGGAGCACATTTGCCATATTAAAGACAGTATCCTCTATCAAAGCCAGAGTCCTGGTTTCAACAACACCACCATTTTTCTGGTCCGGGACCAACTGGAGACTGGTCCATGATTTACAGCCAGTAAACAAAGTGGTAATAGCAGAAAGTCTGGTAGTCCCTGATCCTCACACCCTTTTGTCTAATCATTTGTTCATTCATTTTCTGAACCACTTAATCCTAATTAGGTCGCGGGGACGCTGGCGCCCATCTCAGCCAACTCTGGGTGAGGGCAGAGTACACCCTGGACAGCTTGCCATGCCATCGCATGTCCAATATTCCAGATGAAACAAAGTGGTACAGTCAGTCTTTAGTGTCCCATTGCATCCAGATTGACAATTTTTGTTTGCTTTTACCTATGGTGAACAGCAATATACATACACAAGATTACCATAAGGGTATTGTGAAAGTCCATCAGTTTTCAATCAAGTTTAGCTTGAGGTCTGCCTTATCTGTAATTGTCCAGCACCATACTCCAATATGTAGATGACTTATTGATTGGCAGTCAAATTAAGAGCAATGTTTACAAGACTCGGTGCAGGTTCTGAAAGTTCTGGCTGGTCACAAAGTAACTAAAGAAAACTTGCAATTCTGCCAGCCAAAGAATACTTAAAGTAAATACAAAGTACAATACTTAGGTAGGGTGCTTGAATACACTACACAAAAGATTTCTCCAGAACATGTAGAAGCATTCCAAAAAGCTCCTAGACCTCAGGCCATTCAGCAAATGCTATCTTTCTTGAGTTTGGCTGGATTTTGGATTTGTGATTTTGCTATGAAAATGCAGCCACTTAGAGATATAGTGAAGGCTGCGGACCAAACAAATCTCCAGTTCCATATCAACATGAACAGAGGTTGCAAAGGCATCCTTTGACATGCTAAAGGTTGTCTTGTCATCTGCACCAACACTAGTGTGTTCAGATTATGATAGACCATTCCATTTGTACATATCAAGGGAAGAAAGGTTTGCCTCACAGTACTAGGGCAGGAACAAGAAGGCATGGGGAAAAGACCTATAGCATACTTTAGTACAGCACTCAGTAGCATGGAGAAGGGCATGCCACCATGCTATTGAGGATTGGCAGCAGTGGCGTTCACATATCAAAAGGTGTCATCAATCATGATGGAGCATACAGTGACCCTATATACTTCTCATGCCGTACATGTACTGCTGACAAGTCAAAAGTTTGTGATACCAAATGTTCGAAAAACAGATTACGATATCATCCTATCTGCTCCAGAGCTTACAATTGAAAAATGCTGCACAATAAATCCTGAAGACAGGTTGGTGCTCCCAGAAGAGGGAGCTCTACATAAATGTACTAAACAGATAAAAAAGTACATAAAAGCTAGAACAGACTTGGAAGCAGAACCACTATCAAATGATCAGTGCATCCTCTTTGTGGATGGATTGTGCTATCATACTAATAAAGTAAACAAAGCTGGCTATGCAGTAATTCAATTTGATGACAACTCCAAAATGTTTAATACAGTCATGACTGTGGCAGTGCCACAACCATTTCCCACCCAATTAGCTGAGAGAAAAGCACCGACAGCTGTATACAAATTGGGAACAGGTAAAACAAACAATTTAGTGTGTCATGTATTTGGGGCAATTTGGGCACAGAGAGGCTTCCAGAGAGCACAGTGTCAAACACAGTACACGGGCCAGAAGTTTCAGAACTATTAGGAGCAATAATGCTCCCTGAAAAATTGGCAATAATAAAATGCAAAGCTCACAAGTCAGAGGGAATGGGTTAGCAGAGGAAATGCAGCAGTTGACAAGTCAGCTAGAAAGGATGAAGCAGATATCTATCAATATGTATTATGGGGTTGCTAAAATGGCTAAAATTAGCAGATGCAGATAACGGTGGTCAATGTCAGAGAGTTTCAAGAATTTGCCTCAGCAGAAGAAAAGGACTTGTGGAAAAAATTAGGCACAGTTTTAGATCCCCAGTATAGTGTGTGGAGAAGTTGTGATGGAGTGTTTGTTGCCCCATTAGGATTTCTTTCAATGCTAAGTAAAGAGGCACATGGGATAGATCATTGTGATCACAGGAAACTCATTGAGACAATCAGCACATATACCTAGCAAGTATGGTGGACTAATTTCTTTGAACATGTGAACTCTGTGCAACGCACAATGTTAGGAAACATTTCACCTATTAATCCCATACCAGAACCAAATAGGCCTTTTAGACATCCGGTAATAGATTTTGCAGACATGACCAAAAGAGAAGAGGAGAAAAGGTCCATTCTGGTAGTGATAGATCAATTCAGCAGGTGGGTAGAGGCACAAGCCACAGCATGATGAGCTAACTGAGCTGTGGATACAACAATATTAAAACTGCAGAAATGCAAAACATAACGCTTACTCAAAGTTTAAGAGCAAAGCACTTAGGTTAAGGTCAGAATGACACATAATAAAAGAGAAAGGTACTCACACATTGTTTTATTGTTAAAAAACTCCCAAATTAGTCTGAAACAGGATGGAAATAGGATGAAGGAGAATTATGTCAGAGAGGATGACAACAATTACGGGGTGATATCAGGACAAATGAAAATGAAAATAATGGGAAATTGGGAAAACATGCAAATTAAGTAAAGTAGGAGTAAAATGGATGAAAGAAGATGAAAACAATTGGAAATTGACTCAGCATATGTAAATTAAAGAATAAGTCAAGGTGGAAGGAAGAGAGCATTGGTATCACTTGAATCATTGTTGTAGACATGCATGGAAAGGACCAAAGTGGAAAGAGTCACATTCAAAGCTGGTACTTGTTTAATCAGACGAGGACACTGAACCAGAGAATATGGACCATCCAGAGGCACCAGCATACCACACGCGAGGGAAGCAAAAGAAACCTCAGAGAAATATGGAACCCCAAGCTGTAGAGTAAGTTGAACAAATAGCAGAGACTGAGAATCTTCCTACTCCCAATTCTGAGCCAACAATGCATCAGTTCTCAAGGGAACCTAAGATGATTAGAGTACTGCCGGACAAGCCCAAACAATCAGGGCACAAACCCAGACCAGGTCCATTGGGATACAGGCCATTTAGTACAGTTGAAGCAACTGACTTTACAACTTTAGACCTACCAGACTTAACGCAGGGTTATACTGAATCAGAATGAAAATTAGGGCAGAGGAACATAAATTGGCACCAAAACTGCCAGAGGTAGACCACCAACTGTCACCACCACTGACTCACTATGCTTTAATAATCATTCTTGCAATTGGATACACATTAGAATTTGTTATAATTGGGGAATTAATCCAGATGGCTATTGTCTCAAGATACACAACACTCATAAATTCAACTCAGGGAAACTTTACTCTTGTTAATAAGTCATGCCTTAGACCGACCAGAAATAAACAACAATATGCGGAAAAACGGCATGAAAAACTGCATCGTTCTTTTTTGTGTCAGTCACAAAAAAGAACGATGAGTCAGGGCTATGTTAGATAATATGTTAGAGGGGAATAAGACTGTTACGCGAGGTGCGCGTGTCGGTGGTACTATGAACAGGTAGACCCAAATGCAGGACAGAGACGAGATAATCAGGCTCAAGTGCAAACACGGATCCTTTATTAGGAACAAGGATAACTTGGTACATAAACACTATGAATAAGACGCTGGATCGCGGTGCGTATTCCGAGACACGTCTTCTCACTGTGAAGGGACGAGTTCTCTCTGTGGATGCACGACGTAGATACTATGACGACCAAGACGATCTGGCCACGGGAAAAGGTAAGCGGCCCCCTTTTATCCTCCGGTGGGGATGAGGAACAGGTGAGCCAAATCAGGGCGGGGCCTGTAATCAAAACACACACGGGAGAGGAGAGAGCAGAACACACAGACAGAACAGACTAGAGCTTTCGGCGGGACCTCACAAAGACTATGAATTACAAATCATTGCCCTGAGAAAGCTGGCAGAACTCCAGCAAAACCAGGCCACAGTCATGATGACAAGAGGTCATAACAAAGAATCGAGACATGTATGGCATTTCAGGGATGGCTTGCATAAATGTACAAAACCAAGGTGGTAAACCTGGTACCAGAGAACAGGCTGGCCCAAATGCAAGACAGACACGACGGGATAGGTGCAAAACGCGATCCTTTATTATAGATCAGAAGATCAGGAACCATGAGCATGAGAAACGAAAGCGGGATCATGGTGCGACTCTGAGAAAGCGTACTACTCTTCAGACAGCACAAGGCCGTGGAAGGGCGCAGAGCTTTAAGCCCGGGGATGTGATGGGGACCAGGTGGGGATGATCAGGGCGGGGTCGGTAATTAGAACCTGAGCCGGGGAATCAGGTGACCTGGAATAGAGAGAGGAGACACAGAACATGAGACAGGCATGATTAACTTTTCTAGCAGGATCTCACACAAGGTAGTGGAAATTAAGACAGTAGAAGTGACAGTAAATGATACCCAAGCTAATTTGACGCTCCTAACAAAGAAACTGAATAGTACGGACATCTGCCCCACTGGTGTATTCTGTATACTGTATGCAGGAGTAAGAAACCTACTCCCCAGACGAATACAAAGCTGGAAATGAAATAGCAACACGTTTTGAGTCAATATTTGTCCATGTAACTGTGAATAAGATTGCTGAATGGATAAATTATATCTACTATAACCAGCAGAGATTTATCAATTACACGAATGATGCATTAAGGGCACTAGGAGAAAAATTATCTGCCACCAGCGTAATGACTTTGCAAAACAGAAAAGCGCTGGATTGACTACAGGCAAAAGAATGATGGGTATGTATGATTTTCAGGGACCAATGTTGCACCTACATCACAAACAACACAGCCCTGGGAGGCTCCTTCTCAGTGGCCATGGAGAAACTTGAGGGCTTGTGTCACGGAGCTAAGATAAATGCATGATTGTGATGTTCTCCACAGAATGGTTCACCAATTTCTTTGGGGAGGCTGGTTTGTGAAGATGGCAATGCATGTAGGAACAGTGCTTGTGGTAATAGCAGTAGTGGCATGCTGTCTGTTCCCACTGCTTAGAGGACTCTGCATTCAGGCATCAATTAAACCTATGTCGGTAGTGGTCTACCCACCAGATGTGAAAGACAACATGCTTTTACTGACTGACACAAAAAAGAACAATGCAGTTGGAAACTTAAGGAATGAGGGACTGAAACAAGACTCCGACTACCTGATTCTGGACAATGTGGCATATTACAACAAAACAATTATAATAACTGTATAGTGGCTGTTGTGTGTTGTTTCTCTGCATCCTGCCCATCTTCATCGTTTTCGTGTCATCGTGTCTTTATATATGTGTATAAATGGTGTGTGCTTTGTTTTCTGTGTTGTGTATGTTTATATATATACGTGTTGTGTTCAGGAGCTATGGCAACTTCCACAAGCCCAGGCTACCCTCTTCATTGTCCACACTGCAAACACAGTCACCAGAGGTGGAGATTTCATTCGTATGCACATCTGCAGTCTGATGAACAGGGAGACATCTATGTGGTCAGGTGGCAATTCCTATGTGTTGCATCTTCCAGTGTACTGTATACTTTATAGGTGATGCATAACCATGAGAGCCTGAACCCCCGGTGGAAGGTATTCCACCCTTGCTGTACAGACATGGACTGGATTTGTAATATGGAAGTGTCGCGTCCAATCCACAAGATATTAACCCAGCTAATTTTTATTATGTGGACTTAACTTGGCTGTTTCGCAAATATGTCTAAGACTGATATTCCGTGAGGGCTTTCTCTGTCACTAACAGTGTATGAACTTTGTCATTCGGATTCTCTGGGACAACTTTCACAATACAAAATCACAAAATTCTCTGGCAGCTCATGGCATTCTTATTAATTGTATCGTTATTCAGTTTGCAACAGTCCAGGTGGTTACTGTCTCTTCCTGCAGTTTTGATTTGTGGAACTCCCATTCAAGGAAACTGCACAAACAACTGAATAGATTGAAGAAAAGGCCCCAGGACTGGAATGCTCAGAGGCATAACAACTTCGACATTAAGGTTGCTCAGGGAAAAACTCACAAACTCTTAATGCAGACAAATATATGGACTGCGTTATGGATGCATCAATGGATCAACCTGCCTTTACCGAAATGGACACATGAACTATATAAACCCACTATTGGTGGTGGTACTAATTCTTGCTGGACTTCTTATGTTTGCTTTGCATTAATGTGATATTCTGTACATGTATATTATGTGTTTGGTGACCCTGGCAAACTGGGATGTCGCACAGGATATGCAGGCAGAGTGGGAATTTCCCCTCACATTTGGCATAGGAGGGTTTTTCACCCACTCCTGGTTCACACTGAGAAGAAGCTTGTAAGGGAAAAATAACAGGGGGAAGTGATGTGAATGCTGAAATAATAGGACGCTGGGAGTGCAAGAGTCAGTAAAATAAGTGGTATAATGGGTGAATAGGTTGCAACCATGTTATAAAAATGTGTGTTGGTACATTAGATGTGTAAAAAAATATAATTATGTGAAAGAATTTTCAAGGTCATATAATTAATATAGCCCTTAGAGTAGTATAAATAGACACAAACTCTTCACTTAATATTGTGAAGAGTTTGTGTGTGTGAAATTTCCCCTGACTCCACCACTACCACAATGACCTCCTGTATGACGAGTACCTTCGTTGTTACAGTGGTCTTTGCCCTGAATATTGGACAGAGTATTGGCGCTTGTGTGCTAGCTGAATATGAGACAAACAAGCAATGTTGCCCCATGTGTTCATCCGGAAACTGAGTTTTTATACTCAATTCACCAGCACAACCTGTGAACCGTCCACAGGTTCAATGTATACTGATAAGCCCAATTTTTTTCCAACTGTCTTAAGTTTACAGTGAAAAAGGCTTGCACAAAGACATCAGATACAGTTTGTGAACTGCTGGAAGGATTTTATTGTAATAGCAAAAGCAAGGGCTGCAGTAATGCCACAGAGCACACAAAGTGCAACCCTGGACAAAACATAAAGACGTTGAATGTGCAAACTGTCCAAATGGAATATACTCAAATGACACTTTTGGTGAATGCAACACACATATAGACTGCACAGCTTGGGGGCTATTTGAAATAACACCATTAACAAACTTTACCAATGCTGTGTGTGCAGGCAGATGCATAGACACCATAATAACAGGAATATTTTTGCAATAGTAGGGGTGGTCATGGCCATCGCTGCAGCTGTAACAGTAGTTTGTATAAGACGATGCAAAAGACAGGCACCAAGAGGCAAAACGCAGATGAGGAAAACAGGCTCTTCTAGACGTATCTAGGCTTTTCGTCGATCAGTCCTGAAGTGTCACCCAGAGCTCTGCGGCGAAACGTCAGAAAAACACTGACACCCACGAAGAGTTACAGTTTTTATTCAAGCATCACCAAAGCATGCAACAAAGCGCAAGGTATTTATACTATCAGGTATACAAAGGAAAGTCTAGGGTCTAAAACTGAAGGCTACAGAATAGATATAGATATAAGAAATAGATATAAGAAATAG